>CM045762.1:4992885-5192885 GCA_025200525.1 Camellia lanceoleosa | reverse complement strand
TCTTTCCAAACTCATTCTCCAAGCATTATTACAGCTATGAGATCCCTATTTTGATCCAAAGCCCCCAAAAAGTTGAAGGCGTAATTCCTTTGTTTTCTCTAAAAAATGCTCCTTACGGTCTGCGCTGGCGGTAAAAATTTCAAAACCAATCGAGTGAAGTGCATTTTTTTGTTCAAATTTAAAATATAGCTCTTTCATAACAACCTTACAAACATATTCCAAGGATTTACACTTTAAGTAATTTGGACATCAACTTTTATTTTTCTCAAGAAATTTCCTTTCAACCAAATAAATCACAAAATTTTTCAAAAATTCTAATTAATTCATAATAATTATGTATTTTTATTATGTATATCTATCAAACTTTAAATCACTTAATGGAACAAATTAATCAATTTTATAAAATTATTGAGTTACTAATTTACAAAATAGATTAAAAAAACTATTGGTGATTTATTTATTTAATCACAAAAATATTTCATAATCTCTCCCCTCCTAATCTCTCTCACAAATTTTCAAAAAAAATATTAAAACTTGCATTCATTTTCTCTCCTCCAAAAATCGAGATAATATTTTTTATTAAAGTTGTAGATATCTACCTATATTTTATATATTATATTATAACATAACAAAAAAAAAAAAATTAAAAAAAAAATCTTTAAAGTTTATCTAAATAAACTTTAAATAAATAAAAACTCACATGTCTATGTAGCATATCTAACTCACATCATAATTTACTAAATAATAATAATTAAAAACAAATAAAATCACTGAGATAAATTAAATTAAAAAAAAAAAGATACCTACAACTCCATCTTAAATAAATTGGAAAAAAAAATATAATTTTTCCAAAATTATTGATTTTAATTTACAAAATAGATTTAAAAAACTATTGACTGATTTATTTATTTAATTACAAAAAATATTTTCATAATCTCTCCTCCTAATCTCTCTCACAAATTTTCAAAAAAAAAAATTAAAAAACTTGCATGCCTTTTCTCTTCCAAAAAAAATCGAGATAATATTTTTTTATTAAAGTTGTAGATATCTACTATATATTTTATATATTATATTATAACATAACAAAAAAAAAAAAACTAAAAACTAAAAAAAAAATCTTTAAAGTTTATCTAAAATAAATTTTAAATAAATAAAACTCACATGTCTATCACATATCTAACTCACATCATAATTTACTTAAATAATAATAATTAAAAACAAATGGACACCTACTGGATAAATTAAATTAAAAAAAAAAAAAGAATATCACAACTCCATCTTAAATAAATTGAAAAAAAAAAATACCGACTTAGAAACCACACAAAATAAAAGAATAAAAATAAAAGATATATCTATCTATCTATCTATATATATATTAAGAAAAATGGGGTTTCTAACCCCCCAAGTCATGTGGGAGCTTCAATATCCCCAATCTAAATTTCACGATTAGCATTTATGCTTCTTCCCAACCCCCAAGTATAAAAAAAAAAAAAAAATTTGAGAGAAAAAGTCCAAACACATGAACTCACTTGAAAGTCAAACCAACTTTATCCTACGATTATTATCCCCTCATAATAATACTAATGCATTAAGAAACAATCATAAAAAAAAAAAAAAAAAAATTCCTTGAAAAGTCCAACACATATGAATTTAAGAAAATCCCACACATATGATTATCATCAAATATTACACTTCAATATAATATTAAAAAAGAAGATATTTAAAAAAAAACATTTAAAAATCACAATTCACATATATAGAAACTAGCCTATCACTAGGATGTACTATACTTGCACGAGATAATTATAGATATTTATATTTGTTTTAGATTTTTCTTAATATATAAATTATGTTTTAAAGATTTTTTTTCTTATCACTAATCATAGTGTATGGGAGAAATGAAAAGAAGATGCTTACTTGATGCGGTAACTATACCGAATTGTATCTATAATTATTTGTATAAAGGATTTTAAATGTTGATCGAGGGGATTTTGACCAAATCAATAATTGCGGCGGGCATGTGGAAAGATATGTGAATTGAAAAAAGTTAATAAATGCCTAATCAATGAGATTTTTGACCCAAATCGATAAATGCTGAATTTTTTTAAATAAAAATTTTAAAAATTGAGATGGGATATTGAAGTTTCCATAGGTCTTGGGGAATTCAAAAACCCCCACGTTTTGCTTAATATATAATTATAGATATAGATAGATAGATAGATACATCTTTATTTTTATTTTTTTCAATTTATTAGAGTTTGATTATTTTTAGTTTTGAGTTTCAGATTTTTTAAGAGGTAGAGGAAGTACAGTTGATAAAATGGGTATCTATTTTTTAGTTTTTAATCTATTTGTGAAATTAAAAAATAAACAATTCTGAAAAATTTTTTAATTTTGAATTATTAGTAAAATATTAAACTGGATTTTTAGTTATATATCATAAAATATAGTTGAAGTAAATTAAAATAATTGAAAATTTAAATTTGATAGATATACATAAAAAAAAATACATAAAGTATATTATTAAATCTGAATTCAAATTTAGATGTTATATCTTTTTGAGATCTATAGTTAAATTTTTTATCTTTTTTTTAATTTTTGTGTGCTTTCCATAATGTATGGGAGAAATTGAAAAAGAATGTATGCAATATTTATGAGGGAAGTCAAAAGGGATTGTGGGTTGAAAAGCCCGATAATGGCCATCTTGAGGTTGGGTTGGGAGAATCGATAAATCTTGAGATTTTTTTAAATCAAAAGAATTAGAAAATTGGGATTAGAAGATTGGAGCTCTATTTGATTTTTTGGAAAGAGAAAATGAATGCAAGAATTTAATATTTTTTATGAAAATTTGTGAGAGGATTAAGAAGAGAGAGATTATAAAATATTTTTGTTATTAAATAAATAAATCAGGTCAATAGTTTTTTTAATCTATTTTGGAAATTAAAAATCAATAATTTTGGAAAAGAATTGATTAATTTGTCCCATTAAGTGATTTAAAATTTTGATAGACATACATAAAAAAAAATACATAATTATATTATTAAATCATAATTCAAATTTAGATGTTATATCTTTTTTGAGATCTATAGCTAAATTCTTATCTTTTTTCTATTTTTATTTTGTGTGGAACCATAATTTATAGGAGAAATTAGAAAAGAAAAAAAAAAAAAAAAAAAAAAAAAAAAAAAAAAAAAAAAAAAAAAAAAAAAAAAAAAAAAAAAAAAAAAAAATGTTGCAATAATTATGAGAGAAGTCAAAAGGGATTGTGGGTTGAGAAGAAGTCGATAAATGCTGAGGTTGGGTTGGAAAGAAATTGATAAATCTGATTTTGGATTTTTTTTGAAAGTAAAAATTAAAAAATTAGGATTCTGAATTGGAGCTCACATGACGTATTTGGAGTTAAACCACATCTTTTATTTTTAGCACACTAATATATAGTATAGATAATTGTGATACATATGAATTCCCATTGCTTGAAAAAATCCACCACATAGTTATTATCGCCATCCTTAATAACGTTTTAATGCATTAGAACAAAGCGTGAAAAAATTTCTTGAAATCATTAATTTACATATAAATTTAAATTCTTTGAAAAGTCCGTAGCATATGATTAATTATCACATACCAGTTAGTTAAGTATCAATCGAAAATATTAGAATTTTTATATAGTATATAAAAAGAAAAAAAAAAAGATAAATGGTGAAACACAGCCATTGCGCCTTACGGGTGATGGTGTATGGCCGTCATGCATAGCGGGAAGTGATATCTTAATATATATATATATATATTATATTATATTAGTAATGTAGGTTTAAGATCTCTTTTGTGAAAAGTTTTCCATCAGCCGTGGAAATTGTGAAAAAGGAGCAGCCGCGTGAGAGGAGGAGAGAGAGGGCACGGAAAGAGGAGAGGAGAAAAAAAAAAATTAGGGTTTTTGTTTTTGGTGGCTCATTAATTCTCTCAAATAATTCTTTGAGTTTCGAAATAATTTGGTGAGTACAAACTAATTTTCTTGATTTATGTTTTGATTCATTAGTTTATTTATTTATTTATGTTATTAGGTTGATGTGATTTGATATTTTTGTATGTGGATGTAGAGGATGAATTAAATTAATTATTTTGATTAGTGTCTACATAAGAGATGTTTAGGGCTTTTAGATGAGAGATTAATTTTATTTAATTTGATTAGTGGAACATGTAAAAATTTAGGGTTCTCGAGATGATTGATTTATTTTAATTAATTTGATTAGTGATATATATAAGGTTTAGGGTGTTTAAATGATTATTGATTTTATTATTTTTTTTAGATGATTGATTAATCTAATTATTTTGATTAGTGTATATCGATATTTAGAGTTCTTAGATGATTAATTTATTTTAATTAACTTGATTAGTGGTACGTGAAAGGTTTAGGGTTCTTAGAGGTTTGATTAATCTTAATTAATTTGAATAGTGATATGTGCAATATTTAGTGTTCTTAGATGAGTGATTAATTTATTTTAATTAATTTGATTAGTGAATGCGTGAAAGGTTTAGGGCTCTTAGAGGTTTGATTAATCTTAATTAATTTGATTAGTGATATGTGCAAGGTTTAGTGTTCTTAGATGAGTGATTAATTTTAATTAATTTGGTTTAGTAATGCGATGTAAAAGGTGTAAGATTTTTAGATAATTAATTGATCGTAATTATTTTTAATTAGTTGGGTATGTAAGGTTTGGGATTTTAGATGATTGATTAATTTTAATTATGTTGATTAGATTTATAGGTAAGGTTTACGATTTTTAGATAATTAATTCATCATAATTATTTTAATTAGTTGGGTATGTAAGGTTCGGGACTTTTAAATGATTGATTAATTTTAATTATGTTGATTAGATGTATAGGTAAGGATTAAGATTTTTTAGATAATTAATTGAGCGTAATTATTTTTGATTAGTTGGGTATGTAAGGTTTGGGATTTTTAGATGATTGATTAATTTTAATTATGTTGATTAGATGTATAGATAAGGTTTAAGATTTTAGATAATTAATTGATCGTAATTATTTTGATTAGTTGGGTATGTAAGGTTTAGAATTTTTAGATGATTGACTAATTTTTAAATTATTTTGATTAGACGTGTATGTATGGTTTAGAGTTTTTGGATGATGGTTTGATTTTAATTATTTGAATTAGTTGAGTATGTAAGGTTTAGGGTTTTATTTTGGGTGACTTTATTAATTCTTTGAGTGATTCTTTGATCTTCAAAAATAATTTTAATTACAAAATCCCCTTCCCTTGATTTATGTTTAATTCGTTGTATTTATTTTTATTTGTTTGATGTTAGTTTGATTTTGTTTTTACATAAAGATGATAGATTAATTTTAATTATTTTGATTAGTTGTGGATATAAGATTTAGGGTTATAGATGATAGATTGATTTTAATTATTTTGACTAGTAGTGTATATAAAGTTTAGGGTTCTTAGATAAGTGATTGATTTTAATTACTTTAATTGGTTATTGTGAGTAAAGTTTAGAGTTTTTAGATGATTAATTAATTTTAATTATTTTTATTAGTTGTGTATGTAGATTTAGGATTTTTTAGATAATTGATTGATTTTAATTATTTTGATTAGTTGTATATGTAAAGTTTAGGATTTTTAGAAGATTGATTGATTTCAATTATTTTAATTAGTTGTGTATGCAAGGTTTATGTTTTTTTTTCTTATGTATTTATTTTATGGATTTAATCACCCTCATAATTATATGAAATTGGAATAAACTTAGAATCCATAGATATTGGTTAGAGGATGGATTGGTTTGTTGTTAGTATTTATTTATTTGATGTTGGTTTGATTTTGTAGTTGCATGTAGATGATGGATTGATTTCATTATTTGGTTAGATGTATATGTAACATTTATGGTTTTTATGTGTATTTATTTTATGATTATAATCACACTCCCGAATATATGAAACTAAACTTAATTAGAATTCACAGATAAATTCCTTGTACTCCACCATGACTCCATGGATTGTTATTTTATTTGAGTGATGGTGAGGAAGAGTGTATAAAAAAAAGGTGAGGATTATGAGAGTTGTTTGATGCCTTATGCCTGGCATTGATGTCGATGAGATGTTTATATATATTGTTGCCTCGTTCTCATGAGTAGACGAGTGCTTTGATTTGCGCGCGTACGTATATGCTAACCATCCGGGGAGTGTGAGTCAAACTCGGGACGATATCCCCGTGCAAGTTTGGCTTCGGAGTGGGTTAGGTATACGGGAGGCACATGGGATATATGTGTAGGCCAGAAGGGGAGGGCCGAAGTGGTGGATCAAAGGTACAAAGAATTATTATGAACTTGTATGTTAGTTCAATTGTCTTAATTGAGTTAAGGTACAAAGCAATAATTATGAACTATATGTATAGTTAAGATTATATTGATGAAGTTAAGGTACAAAATTGAATTATGAGTTTATTGATTTGTACATCTTGAAAATAGTAATCGGCCTCAATAAATTATGAAATTTGAGCAGAGGCATGTATCGTGATTTTGGACAACTTTGTGTTGTAGCTTCTTATTAAAGATCGATTAGAATTTATAATCGGATGACCTTGGTTATTATCGGTTTGATTCATTTTGGTAATGCAGATTTTATATGAGCTGTTTTAACCCACGAAACGAGCTTATTTTTATTGGTTTTGTAAACTGAAGTTAAACATTATTCTGCACATTTTTCATGTTTTGAAATTTTTCGAAAAAAATCATCTTAGGGCAGTTTTTGTTCATTTTCAGTTTCAGATTTTTGATTGAATTCCTTCTAGATTTTTAAATCAAGTTTTCTCTTAACCTGTTCAGTTTCTATTAAATTCGTTCCTTGATGCCTTTTAGGAAATTTGATTCTGTACAACTTTCGTTCTTTGAGTTTTGGTCAATTCAAATTATTTAAACGGAAACGCATTGTTATATGTATTCAGCAAGTTACTTATGATTAATTTATACTAACATTATTTTCTTTTGCAGGATGGTGGGTCTTACTAACTTTTTATGCAGGGCTGACCCACCATATTTCTATTTCTATTTCTATTTTTGTTTATTTTATAATCAGTTTATATTTCGTTGTGTACGGACAAGAAACTAAATGTCACCGTATCTCGGCTACCCATTAGATCTCGATGCGGTTGGGACTACTTGTCTTGTCTAGTAATAAGAATTTAATGTATTTTGTTTGTGTCTGTGGACACATTGGGTGTTTATTCTTGTACTCATATCGGTATACAGTATCTTGACCCGTTTTTCTCTCTTGGCAACTCGGGCGTTCTATTGGCCTTGAAGCTTCCTTTAGGATTAGTAGAGGCTTTGGTGGTTACAAGAAATAACTATGATCGTAGGACATGTCGTGTGGACTTCTTTTGTTTTCTCATGTTTATGATTGGTAGTAGTTTATGTATTTTTATTTTCTTTTATGACCTTAGTATTTTAAAAATTTGGCATGGGTTGTAACCTTACATTATTTAAGTTGTTTGAAGTATTTATTGATACTTTAATGTTGAGGTATTTATTAGTTATGAGATTGTGGTGGATGGGTTGGTTGGTGTTTTAGTTTTTTTTTGTTTTTGTTTCACCCCTAGGATTTGGATGATGGAATATTGATTGGGGTTTAATCCTAAGTTAATATTTAATTGTCCAAATTTTGGGGCGTGACACGAATCCGGAGACTTATTCGGCCAATCGTGATATCCACGAAGGGCGCTCCGAATCCGGAGACATATTCGGCCAATCGTGGTTTCCACGAACGGCGCTCCGAATCCGGAGACCTATTCAGCGAATCGTGATATCCACGAAGGGCGCTCCGAATCCGGAGACTTATTTGGCCAATCGTGATATCCACGAGCGCCCAATCGAAGACTTATTGACGTAATCGTGATATCCACGAAGGGCGCTCCGAATCCGGAGACTTATTCGGCCGATCGTGATATCCACGAAGGGCGCTCCGAATCCGGAGACTTATTCGGCCGATCGTGATATCCACGAAGGGCGCTCCGAATCCGGAGACTTATTCGGCCAATCGTGGTTTCCACGAAGGGCGCTCCGAATCCGGAGACTTATTCGGCCAATCGTGATATCCACGAAGGGCGCTCCGAATCCGGAGACTTATTCGGCCAATCGTGATATCCACGAAGGGCGCTCCGAATCCGGAGACTTATTCGGCCCATCGTGGTTTCCACGAAAGGCGCTCCGAATCCGGAGACTTATTCGGCCAATCGTGATATCCACGAAGGGCGCTCCGAATCCGGAGACTTATTCGGCCAATCCTGATATCCACGAAGGGCACTCCGTATCCAGAGACTTATTCGGCCAATCGTGGTTTCCACGAAGGGCGCTCCGAATCCGGAGACTTATTCGGCCAATCATGATATCCACGAAGGGCGCTCCGAATCCGGAGACTAATTCGACCCATCGTGGTTTCCACGAAGCGCGCTCCGAATCCGGAGACTTATTCGGCCAATCGTGATATCCACGGCGGCGCCCAGAATCGGAGACTTATTCGCCAATCGTGATATCCACGGGCGCTCGAATCCGGAGACTTATTCGGCCAATCGTGATATCCACGAAGGGCGCCCGAAATCCGAGACATTCGCCGATCGTGATATCCACGAAGGCGCTCGAACCGGAGACTTATTCGTCGTGATATCCCGCGAAGGGCGCCCGAAATCCGGAGACTTATTCGGCCAATCGTGGTTTCCACGAAGGGCGCTCTGAATCCGGAGACTTATTCGGCCCATCGTGATATCCACGAAGGGCGCTGCGAATCCGGAGACTTATTCGGCCAATCGTGATTTCCACGAAGGGCGCTCTGAATCCGGAGACTTATTGGGCCAATCGTGATATCCACGAAGGGCGCTTCGCATCCGGAGACTTAATCGGCCGATCGTGATTTCCACGAAGGGCACTCCGAATCCGGAGGCTTATTGGGCCGATTGTGATATCCACGAAGGGCGCTCCGAATCCGGAGACTTATTCGGCCTATCGTGATATCCACAAAGGGCGCTGCCAATCCGGAGACTTATTCGGCCAATCGTGATATCCACGAAGGGCGCTCCGAATCCGGAGACTTATTCGGCCCATGGTGATATCCACGAAGGGCGCTCCGAATCCGGAAACCTATTCGGCCAATCGTGGTTTCCACGAAGGGCGCTCCGAATCCGGAGACTTATTCGGCCAATCATGATATCCACGAAGGGCGCTCCGAATCCGGAGACTAATTCGGCCTATCGTGGCTTCCACGAAGCGCGCTCTGAATCCGGAGACTTATTCGGCCAATCGTGATATCCACGAAGGGCGTTCCGAATCCGGAGACTTATTCGGCCAATCGTGATATCCACGAAGGTCGCCCCGAATCCGGAGACTTATTCGGCGAATAGTGATATCCACGAAGGGCGCTCCGAATCCGGAGACTTATTCGGCCGATCGTGATATCCACGAGGGGTGCTCTGAATCCGGAGACTTATTCGGCCCATCGTGGTTTCCACGAAGGGCGCTCCGAATCCGGAGACTTATTGGGCCAATCGTGATATCCACGAAGGGTGCTCCAAATCCGGAGACTTATTCGGCCAATCGTGATATCCACGAAGGGCGCTCCGAAAAGAGACTTATTCGGCCAATCGTGATATCCACGAAGGGCGCACCGAATCCGGAGACTTATTCGGCCAATCGTGATATCCACGAAGGGCGCTCCGAATCCGGAGACTTATTCGGCCAATCGTGGTTTCCAAGAAGGGCGCTCCGAATCCGGAGACTTATTCGGCCAATCGTGGTTTCCACGAAGGGCGCTCCGAATCCGGAGACTTATTTGGCCAATCGTGATATCCACGAAGGGCGCTCCGAATCCGGAGACTTATTCGGCCGATCGTGATATCCACGAAGGGCGCTCCGAATCTGGAGACTTATTCGGCCCAACGTGATTTCCACGAAGAGCGCTCCGAATCCGGAGACTTATTCGGCCAATCGTGATATCCACGAAGGGCGCACCGAATCCGGAGACTTATTCGGCAATCGTGATGTCCACGAAGGGCGCTCCGAATCCGGAGAGTTATTTGGCCAATCGTGATATCCCGCGGGCGCTCGAATCCGAGACTTAATTGTGTCGTGATATCCACGAAAGGCTCGAATCGAAGACTTATTCGACGATCGTGATATCCACGAAGGGCGCTCCGAATCCGGAGACTTATTCGGCCAATCGTGATATCCACGAAGGGCGCTCCGAATCCGGAGAATTATTCGGCCGATCGTGATACCCACGAAGGGCGCTCCGAATCCGGAGACTTATTCGGCCAATCGTGGTTTCCGCGAAGGGCGCTCCGAACTCGGAGACTTATTCGGCCAATCGTGATATCCACGAAGGGCGCTCCGAATCCGGAGACTTATTCGGCCAATCGTGATATCCACGAAGGGCGCTCCGAATCCGGAGACTTATTCGGCCCATCGTGATATCCACGAAGGGTGCTCCGAATCCGGAGACTTATTCGGCCCATCGTGGTTTCCACGAAAGGCGCTCCGAATCCGGAGACTTATTCGGCCAATCGTGATATCCACGAAGGGCGCTCCGAATCCGGAGACTTATTCGGCCAATCCTGATATCCACGAAGGGCGCTCCGTATCCGGAGACTTATTCGGCCAATCGTGGTTTCCACGAAGGGCGCTCCGAATCCGGAGACTTATTCGGCCAATCATGATATCCACGAAGGGCGCTCCGAATCCGGAGACTAATTCGGCCCATCGTGGTTTCCACGAAGCGCGCTCCGAATCCGGAGACTTATTCGGCCAATCGTGATATCCACGAAGGGCGCTCCGAATCCGGAGACTTATTCGGCCAATCGTGATATCCACGAAGGGCGCTCCGAATCCGGAGACTTATTCGGCGAATCGTGATATCCACGAAGGGCGCTCCGAATCCGGAGACTTATTCGGCCGATCGTGATATCCACGAAGGGCGCTTCGAAAAGAGACTTATTCGGCCAATCATGATATCCACGAAGGGCGCACCGAATTCGGAGACTTATTCGGCAATCGTGATATCCACGAAGGGCGCTCCGAATCCGAAGACTTATTCGGCCGATCGTGGTTTCCACGAAGGGCGCTCCGAATCCGGAGACTTATTCGGCCAATCGTGATATCCACGAAGGGCGCTCCGCATCCGGAGACTTATTCGGCCGATCGTGATTTCCACGAAGGGCGCTCCGAATCCGGAGGCTTATTGGGCCGATCGTGATAGCCACGAAGGGCGCTCTGAATCTAGAGACTTATTCGGCCTATCGTGATATCCTGGCTACTCGAATCGAGACTTATTGCCAATCGTGATATCCACGAAGGCGCTCGAATCCGGAGACTTATTCGCCAATCGATATCCACGGGCGCTCCGTATCGAGACTTATTTGTGTCGTGGTTTCCACGGGCGCTCGAATCGGAGACTTATTATTGTCGTGATATCCATGAAGGGCGCTCTGAATCCGTAGACTTGTTGGGCCAATCATGATATCCACGAAGGGTGCTCCGAATCCGGAGACTTATTCGGCCGATTGTGATATCCACGAGGGGCGCTCTGAATCCGGAGACTTATTCGGCCAATCGTGGTTTCCACGATGGGCGCTCCGAATCCGGAGACTTATTGGGCCAATTGTGATATCCACGAAGGGTGCTCCAAATCCGAAGACTTATTCGGCCAATCGTGATATCCACGAAGGGCGCTCCGAAAAGAGACTTATTCGGCCAATCGTGATATCCACGAAGGCGCCCTAATCGAGACTTATTCGGGAATCGTGATATCCACGAAAGGCGCTCCGAATCCGGAGACTTATTTGGCCGATCGTGATATCCACGAAGGGCGCTCCGAATCCGGAGACTTTTTCGGCCGATCGTGATATCCACGAAGGGCGCTCCGAATCCGAAGACTTATTCCGCCGATTGTGGTTTCCACAAAGGGCGCTCCGAATCCGGAGACTTATTCGGCAATCGTGATATCCACGAAGTGCGCTCTGAATCTGGAGACTTATTTGGACAATCGTGATATCCACGAAGGGCGCTCCGAAAAGAGACTTATTCGGCCGATCGTGATATCCACGAAGGGCGCACCGAATCCGGAGACTTATTCGGGAATCGTGATATCCACGAAAGGCGCTCCGAATCCGGAGACTTATTGGGCCAATTGTGATATCCACGAAGGGTGCTCCAAATCCGAAGACTTATTCGGCCAATCGTGATATCCACGAAGGGCGCTCCGAATCCGGAGACTTATTCGGCCAATCGTGATATCCACGAAGGGCGCTCCGAATCCGGAGACTTATTCGGCCAATCGTGATATCCACGAAGGGCGCTCCGAATCCGGAGACTTATTCGGCCAATCGTGATATCCACGAAGGGCGCTCCGAATCCGGAGACTTATTCGGCCAATCGTGATATCCACGAAGGGCGCTCCGAATCCGAAGACTTATTCCGCCGATTGTGGTTTCCACAAAGGGCGCTCCGAATCCGGAGACTTATTCGGTAATCGTGATATCCACGAAGTGCGCTCTGAATCTGGAGACTTATTTGGACAATCGTGATATCCACGAAGGGCGCTCCGAAAAGAGACTTATTCGGCCGATCGTGATATCCACGAAGGGCGCTCCGAATCCGAAGACTTATTCCGCCGATTGTGGTTTCCACAAAGGGCGCTCCGAATCCGGAGACTTATTCGGCAATCGTGATATCCACGAAGTGCGCTCTGAATCTGGAGACTTATTTGGACAATCGTGATATCCACGAAGGGCGCTCCGAATCCGGAGACTTATTCGGCCGATCGTGATATCCACGAAGGGCACTCCGAATCCGGGGACTTATTCGGCCCAACGTGATATCCACGAAGGGCGCTCCGAATCCGGAGACATATTCGGCCCATCGTGGTTTCCACGAAAGGCGCTCCTAATCCGGAGACTTATTCGGCCAATCGTGATATCCACGAAGGGCGCTCCGAATCCGGAGACTTATTCGGCCAATCCTGATGTCCACGAAGGGCGCTCCGTATCCGGAGAATTATTTGGGCAATCGTGGTTTCCACGAAGGGCGGTATGAATCCGGAGACTTATTCGGCCAATCGTGATATCCATGAATGGCGCTCTAAATCCGGAGACTTATTTGGCCAATCGTGATATCGACGAAGGGCTCTCCGAATCCGGAGACTTATTCGGACGATCGTGATCTCCATGAGGGGCGCTCCGAATCCGGAGACTTATTCGGCCAATCGTGGTTTCCACGAAGGGCGCTTCGAATCCGGAGACTTATTGGGCCAATCGTGATATGCTCGAAGGGTGCTTCAAATTCGGAGACTTATTCGGCCAATCGTGATATCCACGAAGGGCGCTTCGAAAAGAGACTTATTCGGCCAATCGTGGTTTCCACGAAGGGCGCTCCGAATCCGGAGACTTATTCGGTCAATCATGATATCCCCGAAGGGCGCTCCGAATCCGGAGACTTATTCAGCCAATCGTGATATCCACGAAGGGCGCTCCGAATTCGAAGACTTATTCGGCCGATCGTGAAATCCACGAAGGGCGCTCCGAATTCGGAGACTTATTCGGCCGATCGTGATATCCACGAATGGCGCTCCGAATCGGAAGACTTATTCGGCCCATGCTGATATCCACGAAGGGCGCTCCGAATCCGGAGACTTATTCGGCCAATCGTGATATCCACGAACGGCGCTCCGAATCCGGAGACTTATTCGGCCGATCGTGTTATCCACGAAGGGCGCTCCGAATCCGGAGACTTATTCGGCCTATCATGATATCCACGAAGGGCGCTCCGAATCCGGAGACTTATTCGGCCAATCGTGATGTCCACGAAGGGCGCTCCAATCCGAGACTTATTCGCCAATCGATATCCACGAAGGGCGCTCCGTATCCGGAGACTTATTTGGCCAATCGTGGTTTCCACAAAGGGCGCTCCAAATCCGGAGACTTATTCGGCCAATCGTGATATCCATGAAGGGCGCTCTGAATCCGGAGACTTATTGGGCCAATCGTGATATCCACGAAGGGCGCTCCGAATCCGGAGACTTATTCGGCCGATCGTGATATTCTAGAGGGGCGCTCCGAATCCGGAGACTTATTCGGCCAATCGTGGTTTCCACGAAGGGCGCTCCGAATCCGGAGACTTATTTGGCCAATCGTGATATCCACGAAGGGCGCTCCGAATCCGGAGACATATTCGGCCGATCGTGATACCCACGAAGGGCACTCCGAATCCGGAGACTTATTCGGCCCATCGTGATATCCACGAAGGGCGCTCCGAATCCGGAGACTTATTCGGCCGATCGTGAAATCCACGAAGGGCACTCCGAATCCGGAGACTTGTTCGGCCGATCGTGATATCCACGAAGGGCGCTCCGAATCCGGAGACTTATTCGGCCGATCGTGATATCCACGGCGGCCCAACCGAGACTTATTCGCCAATATCGTGGTTTCCACGTTTAAGGCGCTAATCCGGAGACTTATTCGCAATCGTGATATCCACGGCGGGCGCCCGAACCGAGACTTATTCGGCCAATCGTGATATCCACTTAAAGGCGCCCGAATCCGAGACTTATTCCAATCGTGATATCCACGAAGGGCACTCCAATCGAGACTTATTCGCCAATCGTGATATCCACGAAGGCGCCCTAATCGAGACTTATTCGCCAATCGTGATATCCACGGCGCTCAATCCGAGACTTATTCGCCAATCGTGGTTTCCACGGCGCCCGAATCGAGACTTATTCGCCAATCGTGATATCCACGGGCGGCGCCCGAATCCGGAGACTTATTTGGCCAATCGTGATATCCACGAAGGCGCCCGAATCCGAGACTTATTCGCCAATCGTGATATCCACGGCGGGCGCCCAATCCGGAGACTTATTCGCCAATCGTGATATCCACGGCGGCGCCCAATCCGAGACTTATTCGCCAATCGTGGTTTCCACGAACGCCCAATCCGGAGACTTATTCGCTAATCGTGATATCCACAAAGGCGCCCAAATGAGACTTATTCGCCAATCGTGATATCCACGAAGGGCGCCCAATCCGAGACTTATTCGCCAATCGTGATTTCAAGGCGCCCAATCCGAGACTTATTCGCCAATCGTGATATCCACGGCGCCCTAATCCGAGACTTATTCGGCCAATCGTGATATCCACGAAGGGTGCTCCGAATCCGGAGACTTATTCGGCCGATCGTGATATCCACGAAGCGCGCGCCGAATCCGGAGACTTATTCGGCCGATCGTGATATCCACGAAGGGCGCGCCGAATCCGGAGACTTATTCGGCCCATCGTGATATCCACGAAGGGCGCCCCGAATCCGGAGACTTATTCGGCCAATCGTGATATCCACGAAGGGCGCTCCGAATCCGGAGACTTATTCGGCCAATCGTGATATCCACGAAGGGCGCTCCGAATCCGGAGACTTATTCGGCCCATCGTGATATCCACGAAGGGCGCTCCGAATCCGGAGACTTATTCGACCAATCGTGATATCCACGGGCGCCCCAATCCGGAGACTTATTCGCCAATCGTGATATCCACGGCGGGCGCCCAATCCGAGACTTATTCGCCGATCGTGATATCCACGGCGCCCAATCCGAGACTTATTCGCCAATCGTGATGTCCACGAAGGCGCTCCAATCCGGAGACTTATTCGCCAATCGATATCCACGAAGGGCGCCCGTGTCGGAGACTTATTCGCCAATCGTGGTTTCACGAAGGCGCCCTAACCGGAGACTTATTCGCCAATCGTGATATCCACGGGCGCCCAACCGGAGACTTATTCGCCAATCGTGATATCACGAAGGCGCCCGAACCGAGACTTATTCGCCAATCGTGATATCCACGGCGCCTCGAATCCGGAGACTTATTCGCCCAATCGTGATATCCACGAAGGCGCCCGAATCCGAGACTTATTCGCCAATCGTGATATCCACGGCGCCCAATCCGAGACTTATTCGCCAATCGTGATATCCACGAAGGCGCCAATCCGAGACTTATTACCATCGTGATATCCACGAAGGGCGCCCGAACCGAGACTTATTCGCCAATCGTGATATCCACGAAGGCGCTCAATCCGGAGACTTATTCGCCAATCGTGATATCCACTTAAGGGCGCCCAATCCGGAAGACTTATTCGCCAATCGTGATATTCACGAAGGCGCCCGAATCCGGAGACTTATTCGCCAATCGTGATATCCACGAAGGCGCCCAATCGGAGACTTATTCGCCAATCGTGATATCCACGGCGGCGCCCAATCCGAGACTTATTCGCCAATCGTGATATCCACGAAGGCGCCCAATCGAGACTTATTCGCCCAATCGTGATATCCACGAAGGCGCCCAATCCGAGACTTATTCGCCAATCGTGATATCCACGAAGGCGCTCAATCCGGAGACTTATTCGCCAATCGTGATATCCACGAAGGCGCCCGAATCCGGAGACTTATTCGCAATCGTGATATCCACGGCGCCCGAATCCGGAGACTTATTCGCCAATCGTGATATCACGAAGGGCGCCCTAACCGAGACTTATTCGCCAATCGTGATATCCACGGCGGGCGCCCGAACCGAGACTTATTCGCCAATCGTGATATCCACGAAGGCGCCCGAATCGGAGACTTATTCGCCAATCGTGATATCACGAAGGGCGCCCGAATCGGAGACTTATTCGCCAATCGTGATTTCCGAAGGGCGCCCAATCCGAGACTTATTCGCCAATCGTGATATCCACGGGCGCCCGAATCGAGACTTATTCGCCAATCGTGATATCCACGAAGGGCGCCCAATCGGAGACTTATTCGCCAATCGTGATATCCACGGCGGCGCTAATCCGGAGACTTATTCGCATCGTGATATCCACTTAGGGCGCCCGAACCGGAGACTTATTCGCCAATCGTGATATCCACGAAGCGCCCAATCCGGAGACTTATTCGCCAATCGTGATATCCACGAAGGCGCCCGAACCGAGACTTATTCGCCAATCGTGATATCCACGAAGGGCGCCCAATCGGAGACTTATTCGCCAATCGTGATATCCACGAAGGCGCCCAATCCGAGACTTATTCGCCCGTGATATCCACGAAGGCGCCCAATCGAGACTTATTCGCCAATCGTGATATCCACGGCGGCGCCCAATCCGGAGACTTATTCGCCAATCGTGATATCCACGGCGGCGCCGAATCCGGAGACTTATTCGGCCAATCGTGATATCCACGAAGGGCGCTCCGAATCCGGAGACTTATTCGGCCAATCGTGATATCCACGAAGGGCGCTCCGAATCCGAGACTTATTCGGCCAATCGTGATATCCACGAAGGGCGCCCAACCGGAGACTTATTCGCCAATCGTGATATCCACGAAGGCGCCCAATCGAGACTTATTCGCCAATCGTGATATCCTGAACGGCGCCCTAACCGGAGACTTATTCGCCCGTGATATCCACGAAGGCGCCCAACCGGAGACTTATTCGCCAATCGTGATATCCACGGCGGCGCCCGAACCGAGACTTATTCGCCAATCGTGATATCCACGAAGGGCGCCCAAACCGAGACTTATTCGCCAATCGTGATATCCACGGCGCCCAATCGAGACTTATTCGCCAATCGTGATATCCACGAAGGCGCTCAACCGGAGACTTATTCGCCCATCGTGATATCCACGAAGGCGCCCGAATCCGGAGACTTATTCGCCAATCGTGATATCCATAAAGGCGCTCAACCGAGACTTATTCGCCAATCGTGATATCCACGAAGCGCCCAACCGAGACTTATTCGCCAATCGTGATATCCACGAAGGCGCTCGAATCCGAGACTTATTCGCCAATCGTGGTTTCCACGGCGGCGCTAACCGAGACTTATTCGCCAATCGTGATATCCACGAAGGCGCCCAACCGAGACTTATTCGCCAATCGTGATATCCACGGCGCCCGAACCGAGACTTATTCGCCAATCGTGATATCCACGAAGGCGCCCAACCGAGACTTATTCGCCAATCGTGATATCCACGAAGGCGCCCAATCGGAGACTTATTCGCCAATCGTGATATCCACGGCGGCGCCCAACCGGAGACTTATTCGCCAATCGTGATATCCACGGCGGCGCCCGAACCGAGACTTATTCGCCAATCGTGATATCCACGGCGGCGCCCAATCCGAGACTTATTCGCCAATCGTGATATCCACGAAGGGCGCCCGAACCGGAGACTTATTCGCCAATCGTGATATCCACGGCGGCGCCCCAACCGAGACTTATTCGCCAATCGTGATATCCACGAAGGCGCCCAATCCGGAGACTTATTCGCCAATCGTGATATCCACGAAGGCGCTCAACCGAGACTTATTCGCCAATCGTGATATCCACGAAGGCGCTTCAACCGAGACTTATTCGCCAATCGTGATATCCACGAAGGCGCCCAATCCGGAGACTTATTCGCCATCGTGATATCCACGGCGGGCGCCCAACCGGAGACTTATTCGCCAATCGTGATATCCACGAAGGCGCCCGAACCGAGACTTATTCGCCAATCGTGATATCCACGGCGGCGCCCAATCCGGAGACTTATTCGCCAATCGTGATATCCACGGCGGGCTAACCGGAGACTTATTCGCCAATCGTGATATCCACGAAGGCGCCCGAACCGGAGACTTATTCGCCAATCGTGATATCCACTTAAGGCGCCCAACCGAGACTTATTCGCCAATCGTGATATCCACGGGCGCCCGAACCGGAGACTTATTCGCCAATCGTGATATCCACGGCGCCCGAATCCGGAGACTTATTCGCCAATCGTGATATCCACGGCGGCGCCCAATCCGGAGACTTATTCGCCAATCGTGATACGGCGGCGCCCTACCGAGACTTATTCGCCAATCGTGATATCCACGAAGGCGCCCAACCGAGACTTATTCGCCAATCGTGATATCCACAAGGGCGCCCAACCGAGACTTATTCGCCAATCGTGATTTCCACGGCGGCGCCCAACCGAGACTTATTCGCCAATCGTGATATCCACGAAGGCGCCCAACCGAGACTTATTCGCCAATCGTGATATCCACGGCGGCGCCCAATCCGGAGACTTATTCGCCAATCGTGATATCACGCGAGGGCGCCCAATCCGGAGACTTATTCGCCAATCGTGATATCCACGGGGCGCCCAACCGGAGACTTATTCGCCAATCGTGATATCCACGAAGGCGCCCAAACCGAGACTTATTCGCCAATCGTGATATCCACGGCGGCGCCCAATCCGGAGACTTATTCGCCAATCGTGATATCCACGAAGGCGCCCGAATCGAGACTTATTCGCCAATCGTGATATCCACGGCGCCCAATCCGAGACTTATTCGCCAATCGTGATATCCACGGGCGCCCAACCGGAGACTTATTCGCCAATCGTGATATCCACGGCGGCGCTCAATCCGGAGACTTATTCGCCAATCGTGATATCCACGGCGGCGCCCAACCGAGACTTATTCGCCAATCGTGATATCCACGAAGGCGCTCCAATCCGAGACTTATTCGCCAATCGTGATATCCACGGCGGGCGCCCAATCCGAGACTTATTCGCCAATCGTGATATCCACGATGGCGCCCAACCGGAGACTTATTCGCCAATCGTGATATCCACGAAGGCGCCCAACCGAGACTTATTCGCCAATCGTGATATCCACGGCGGGCGCCCAATCGGAGACTTATTCGCCAATCGTGATATCCACGGCGGCGCCCTAACCGAGACTTATTCGCCAATCGTGATATCCACGAAGGGCGCCCAACCGGAGACTTATTCGCCAATCGTGATATCCACGAAGGCGCCCAATCCGAGACTTATTCGCCAATCGTGATATCCACGGCGCCCGAACCGGAGACTTATTCGCCAATCGTGATATCACGGCGGCGCCCAATCCGGAGACTTATTCGCCAATCGTGATATCCACGGCGCCCCAACCGAGACTTATTCGCCAATCGTGATATCCACGGCGGCGCCCAATCCGGAGACTTATTCGCCAATCGTGATATCCACGAAGGCGCCCAACCGGAGACTTATTCGCCAATCGTGATATCCACGGCGGCGCCCAATCCGGAGACTTATTCGCCAATCGTGATTTCCACGGCGGGCGCCCGAACCGAGACTTATTCGCCAATCGTGATATCCACGGCGGCGCCCAACCGGAGACTTATTCGCCCAATCGCGATTTCCACGGCGCCCGAATCGGAGACTTATTCGCCAATCGTGATATCCACGAGGGCGCCCAATCCGAGACTTATTCGCCAATCGTGATATCCACGGCGCCCAACCGGAGACTTATTCGCCAATCGTGATATCCACGAAGGGCGCCCAACCGAGACTTATTCGCCAATCGTGATATCCACGGGCGCCCAAACCGGAGACTTATTCGCCAATCGTGGTTTCCACGAAGGGCGCCCAATCCGAGACTTATTCGCCAATCGTGATATCCACGGCGGGCGCCCAACCGAGACTTATTCGCCAATCGTGATTCCACGGGGCGCCCAATCCGAGACTTATTCGCCAATCGTGATTTCCACGGCGGCGCCCAATCCGAGACTTATTCGCCAATCGTGATATCCACGGCGGCGCCCAATCCGAGACTTATTCGCCAATCGTGATATCCACTTAAGGGCGCCCAACCGAGACTTATTCGCCAATCGTGATATCCACGGCGGCGCCCAATCCGAGACTTATTCGCCAATCGTGATATCCACGGCGGGCGCCCAATCCGGAGACTTATTCGCCAATCGTGATATCCACGGCGGGCGCCCAACCGAGACTTATTCGCCAATCGTGATATCCACGAAGGGCGCCCAATCCGGAGACTTATTCGCCAATCGTGATATCCACGGCGGGCGCCCAACCGAGACTTATTCGCCAATCGTGATATCCACGGCGGGCGCCCAATCCGAGACTTATTCGCCAATCGTGATATCCACGGCGGCGCCCAACCGGAGACTTATTCGCCAATCGTGATATCCACGGGGCGCCCTAACCGGAGACTTATTCGCCAATCGTGATATCCACGGGCGCCCAACCGAGACTTATTCGCCAATCGTGATATCCACGGCGCCCAATCCGGAGACTTATTCGCCAATCGTGATATCCACGGCGGGCGCCCAACCGAGACTTATTCGCCAATCGATATCCACGGCGGGCGCCCAACCGAGACTTATTCGCCAATCGTGATATCCACGGCGGGCGCCCAATCCGAGACTTATTCGCCAATCGTGATATCCACGGCGGGCGCCCAACCGAGACTTATTCGCCAATCGTGATATCCACGGCGGGCGCCCAACCGGAGACTTATTCGCCAATCGTGATATCCACGGCGGGCGCCCAATCCGAGACTTATTCGCCAATCGTGATATCCACGGCGCCCAACCGAGACTTATTCGCCAATCGTGATATCCACGAAGGGCGCCCAATCGAGACTTATTCGCCAATCGTGATATCCACGGCGGGCGCCCAACCGAGACTTATTCGCCAATCGTGATATCCACGGCGGGCGCCCAATCCGGAGACTTATTCGCCAATCGTGATATCCACGGCGCCCAATCCGAGACTTATTCGCCAATCGTGATATCCACGGCGGGCGCCCAATCCGGAGACTTATTCGCCAATCGTGATATCCACGGCGGGCGCCCAACCGAGACTTATTCGCCAATCGTGATATCCACGGCGGCGCCCTAACCGAGACTTATTCGCCAATCGTGATATCCACGGCGGCGCCCAATCCGGAGACTTATTCGCCAATCGTGATATCCACGGCGGCGCCCAATCCGAGACTTATTCGCCAATCGTGATATCCACGGCGCGCCCAATCCGAGACTTATTCGCCAATCGTGATATCCACGAAGGGCGCCCAATCCGAGACTTATTCGCCAATCGTGATATCCACGGCGGCGCCCAACCGAGACTTATTCGCCAATCGTGATATCCACGGCGGGCGCCCAACCGAGACTTATTCGCCAATCGTGATATCCACGGCGGGCGCCCAACCGAGACTTATTCGCCAATCGTGATATCCACGGCGGGCGCCCAAACCGAGACTTATTCGCCAATCGTGATATCCACGGCGCCCAATCCGAGACTTATTCGCCAATCGTGATATCCACGAAGGGCGCCCAATCCGGAGACTTATTCGCCAATCGTGATATCCACTTAAGGCGCCCAACCGAGACTTATTCGCCAATCGTGATATCCACGGCGGGCGCCCAATCCGAGACTTATTCGCCCATCGTGATATCCACGGCGGGCGCCCCAATCCGAGACTTATTCGCCAATCGTGATATCCACGGCGCGCCCAACCGAGACTTATTCGCCAATCGTGATATCCACGGGCGGCGCCCAACCGAGACTTATTCGCCAATCGTGATATCCACGGCGGCGCCCAACCGGAGACTTATTCGCCAATCGTGATATCCACGGCGGGCGCCCAACCGAGACTTATTCGCCAATCGTGATATCCACGAAGGGCGCCCAATCCGAGACTTATTCGCCAATCGTGATATCCACGGCGCCCAACCGAGACTTATTCGCCAATCGTGATATCCACGGCGGGCGCCCAATCCGAGACTTATTCGCCAATCGTGATATCCACGGCGGGCGCCCAATCCGAGACTTATTCGCCAATCGTGATATCCACGGGGCGCCCAATCCGAGACTTATTCGCCAATCGTGATTCCACGGCGGGCGCCCAACCGAGACTTATTCGCCAATCGTGATATCCACGGCGGGCGCCCAATCCGAGACTTATTCGCCAATCGTGATATCCACGGCGGCGCCCAATCGAGACTTATTCGCCAATCGTGATATCCACGGCGGCGCCCAACCGAGACTTATTCGCCAATCGTGATATCCACGGGGCGCCCAATCCGAGACTTATTCGCCAATCGTGATATCCACGGCGGCGCCCAACCGAGACTTATTCGCCAATCGTGATATCCACGGCGCCCAATCCGAGACTTATTCGCCAATCGTGATATCCACGGCGCGCCCAACCGGAGACTTATTCGCCAATCGTGATATCCACGGCGCGCCCAATCCGAGACTTATTCGCCAATCGTGATATTCACGGCGGGCGCCCAACCGAGACTTATTCGCCAATCGTGATATCCACGAAGGGCGCCCAACCGAGACTTATTCGCCAATCGTGATATCCACGGCGGGCGCCCAACCGAGACTTATTCGCCAATCGTGATATCCACGGGCGCCCAATCCGAGACTTATTCGCCAATCGTGATATCCACGGCGCGCCAACCGGAGACTTATTCGCCAATCGTGATATCCACGGCGGGCGCCCAATCCGAGACTTATTCGCCAATCGTGATATCCACGGGGCGCCCAACCGAGACTTATTCGCCAATCGTGATATCCACGGCGGGCGCCCAATCCGGAGACTTATTCGCCAATCGTGATATCCACGAAGGGCGCCCAATCCGAGACTTATTCGCCAATCGTGATATCCACGGCGGGCGCCCAATCCGAGACTTATTCGCCAATCGTGATATCCACTTAAGGGCGCCCAATCCGAGACTTATTCGCCAATCGTGATATCCACGGCGCTAACCGAGACTTATTCGCCAATCGTGATATCCACGGCGGGCGCCCAACCGAGACTTATTCGCCAATCGTGATATCCACGTAAGGGCGCCCAATCCGAGACTTATTCGCCAATCGTGATATCCACGGCGGGCGCCCAACCGAGACTTATTCGCCAATCGTGATATCCACGAAGGGCGCCCAATCCGAGACTTATTCGCCAATCGTGATATCCACGAAGGCGCCCAACCGAGACTTATTCGCCAATCGTGATATCCACGGCGGGCGCCCAACCGGAGACTTATTCGCCAATCGTGATATCCACGAAGGCGCCCAATCGAGACTTATTCGCCAATCGTGATATCCACGGGCGCCCAATCCGAGACTTATTCGCCAATCGTGATATCCACGGGCGCCCGAGACTTATTCGCCAATCGTGATTTCCACGGCGCCCAATCCGAGACTTATTCGCCAATCGTGATATCCACGGGGCGCCCAACCGAGACTTATTCGCCAATCGTGATATCCACGGCGGGCGCCCAATCCGAGACTTATTCGCCAATCGTGATATCCACGGCGGCGCCCAACCGGAGACTTATTCGCCAATCGTGATATCCACGGGGCGCCCAATCCGAGACTTATTCGCCAATCGTGATATCCACGGCGCCCAATCCGAGACTTATTCGCCAATCGTGATATCCACGGCGCCCAATCCGAGACTTATTCGCCAATCGTGATATCCACGGGCGCCCAACCGAGACTTATTCGCCAATCGTGATATCCACGGCGCCCAACCGAGACTTATTCGCCAATCGTGATATCCACGAAGGGCGCCCAATCCGAGACTTATTCGCCAATCGTGATATCCACGCGGGCGCCCAACCGAGACTTATTCGCCAATCGTGATATCCACGAAGGGCGCCCAATCCGGAGACTTATTCGCCAATCGTGATATCCACGGCGGCGCCCAACCGAGACTTATTCGCCAATCGTGATATCCACGGCGCCCAATCCGGAGACTTATTCGCCAATCGTGATATCCACGGCGGGCGCCCAATCCGAGACTTATTCGCCAATCGTGATATCCACGGCGCCCAATCGAGACTTATTCGCCAATCGTGATATCCACGGCGCGCCCAACCGAGACTTATTCGCCAATCGTGATATCCACGGCGGCGCCCAATCCGAGACTTATTCGCCAATCGTGATATCCACGTAAGGGCGCCCAACCGAGACTTATTCGCCAATCGTGATATCCACGGCGCGCCCAATCCGGAGACTTATTCGCCAATCGTGATATCCACGAAGGGCGCCCAACCGAGACTTATTCGCCAATCGTGATATCCACGGCGGGCGCCCAATCCGGAGACTTATTCGCCAATCGTGGTTTCCACGGCGGCGCCCAATCCGAGACTTATTCGCCAATCGTGATATCCACGGCGGCGCCCAATCGGAGACTTATTCGCCAATCGTGATATCCACGGGCGCCCAACCGAGACTTATTCGCCAATCGTGATATCCACGGCGGGCGCCCAACCGAGACTTATTCGCCAATCGTGATATCCACGGCGGCGCCCAACCGAGACTTATTCGCCAATCGTGATATCCACGGCGCCCAATCCGAGACTTATTCGCCAATCGTGATATCCACGGCGCCCAATCCGGAGACTTATTCGCCAATCGTGATATCCACGAAGGCGCCCAATCCGAGACTTATTCGCCAATCGTGGTTTCCACGGCGCGCCCAATCCGGAGACTTATTCGCCAATCGTGATATCCACGAAGGGCGCCCAATCCGGAGACTTATTCGCCAATCGTGATATCCACGAAGGCGCCCAATCCGAGACTTATTCGCCAATCGTGATATCCACGGCGGGCGCCCAATCCGGAGACTTATTCGCCAATCGTGATATCCACGGCGGGCGCCCAATCCGAGACTTATTCGCCAATCGTGATATCCACGGCGGGCCCAACCGGAGACTTATTCGCCAATCGTGATATCCACGGGCGCCCAATCCGAGACTTATTCGCCAATCGTGATATCCACGGCGCCCAATCCGAGACTTATTCGCCAATCGTGATATCCACGGGCGCCCAACCGGAGACTTATTCGCCAATCGTGATATCCACGGCGCGCCCAATCCGAGACTTATTCGCCAATCGTGATATCCACGGCGGGCGCCCAATCCGAGACTTATTCGCCAATCGTGATATCCACGAAGGGCGCCCAATCCGAGACTTATTCGCCAATCGTGATATCCACGGGCGCCCAACCGAGACTTATTCGCCATCGTGATATCCACGGCGGGCGCCCAATCCGAGACTTATTCGCCAATCGTGATATCCACGGGCGCCCAACCGAGACTTATTCGCCAATCGTGATATCCACGGGGCGCCCAACCGAGACTTATTCGCCAATCGGATTCCACGAAGGGCGCCCCAATCCGAGACTTATTCGCCAATCGTGATATCCACGAAGGGCGCCCAATCCGAGACTTATTCGCCAATCGTGATATCCACGGGCGCCCAATCCGAGACTTATTCGCCAATCGTGATATCCACGGGCGCCCAATCCGAGACTTATTCGCCAATCGTGATATCCACGGCGGGCGCCCAATCCGGAGACTTATTCGCCAATCGTGATATCCACGAAGGGCGCCCAATCCGGAGACTTATTCGCCAATCGTGATATCCACGGGCGCCCAATCCGAGACTTATTCGCCAATCGTGATATCCACGGCGGCGCCCAATCCGAGACTTATTCGCCAATCGTGATATCCACGAAGGGCGCCCAATCCGAGACTTATTCGCCAATCGTGATATCCACGGCGGGCGCCCTAACCGAGACTTATTCGCCAATCGTGATATCCACGGCGGGCGCCCAATCGGAGACTTATTCGCCAATCGTGATATCCACGGCGGCGCCAACCGAGACTTATTCGCCAATCGTGATATCCACGAAGGGCGCCCAATCCGAGACTTATTCGCCATCGTGATATCCACGGGCGCCCAACCGAGACTTATTCGCCAATCGTGATATCCACGAAGGGCGCCCTAACCGAGACTTATTCGCCAATCGTGATATCCACGGCGGCGCCCAATCGAGACTTATTCGCCAATCGTGATATCCACGGCGGCGCCCAATCCGGAGACTTATTCGCCAATCGTGATATCCACGGCGGCGCCAACCGAGACTTATTCGCCAATCGTGATATCCACGAAGGGCGCCCAATCCGAGACTTATTCGCCAATCGTGATATCCACGAAGCGCCCAACCGAGACTTATTCGCCAATCGTGATATCCACGGCGGCGCCCAATCCGAGACTTATTCGCCAATCGTGATATCCACGGGCGCCCAATCGAGAGACTTATTCGCCAATCGTGATATCCACGGCGGGCGCCCAACCGAGACTTATTCGCCAATCGTGATATCCACGAAGGGCGCCCAACCGAGACTTATTCGCCAATCGTGATATCCACGGCGGGCGCCCAATCCGAGACTTATTCGCCAATCGTGATATCCACGAAGGGCGCCCAACCGAGACTTATTCGCCAATCGTGATATCCACGAAGGGCGCCCAATCCGGAGACTTATTCGCCAATCGTGATATCCACGGCGGCGCCCAATCCGAGACTTATTCGCCATCGTGATATCCACGGCGCCCCAATCCGGAGACTTATTCGCCAATCGTGATATCCACGGGCGCCCAATCCGAGACTTATTCGCCAATCGTGATATCCACGGCGGGCGCCCAATCCGAGACTTATTCGCCAATCGTGATATCCACGGCGCCCAACCGAGACTTATTCGCCAATCGTGATATCCACGGCGGCGCCAATCCGAGACTTATTCGCCAATCGTGATTTCCACGGCGGCGCCCAACCGGAGACTTATTCGCCAATCGTGATATCCACGGGGCGCCCAATCCGGAGACTTATTCGCCAATCGTGATATCCACGGCGGCGCCCAATCCGAGACTTATTCGCCAATCGTGATATCCACAAGGGCGCCCAACCGAGACTTATTCGCCAATCGTGATATCCACGGCGCCCAATCCGGAGACTTATTCGCCAATCGTGGTTTCACGAAGGGCGCCCAACCGGAGACTTATTCGCCAATCGTGATATCCACGAAGGGCGCCCAATCCGAGACTTATTCGCCAATCGTGATATCCACGGCGGGCGCCCAATCCGGAGACTTATTCAGACTTATTCGCCAATCGTGATATCCACGGGCGCCCAATCCGAGACTTATTCGCCAATCGTGATATCCACGGGCGCCAATCCGGAGACTTATTCGCCAATCGTGATATCCACGGCGGGCGCCCAACCGAGACTTATTCGCCAATCGTGATATCCACGAAGGCGCCCAATCCGGAGACTTATTCGCCAATCGTGATATCCACGAACGGCGCCCAATCCGAGACTTATTCGCCAATCGTGATATCCACGAAGGGCGCCCAATCCGAGACTTATTCGCCAATCGTGATATCCATTAAGGGCGCCCAACCGGAGACTTATTCGCCAATCGTGATATCCACGGGCGCCCAATCCGAGACTTATTCGCCAATCGTGATATCCACGGCGCGCCCAATCCGGAGACTTATTCGCCAATCGTGATATCCACGAAGGGCGCCCAATCCGAGACTTATTCGCCAATCGTGATATCCACGGGCGCCCAATCCGGAGACTTATTCGCCAATCGTGATATCCACGGCGGGCGCCCAATCCGAGACTTATTCGCCAATCGTGATATCCACGAAGGCGCCCAATCCGAGACTTATTCGCCAATCGTGATATCCACGGGCGCCCAACCGGAGACTTATTCGCCAATCGTGATATCCACGAAGGGCGCCCAATCCGAGACTTATTCGCCAATCGTGATATCCACGGGCGCCCAATCCGAGACTTATTCGCCAATCGTGATATCCACGGCGGGCGCCCAATCCGAGACTTATTCGCCAATCGTGATATCCACGGCGCCCAATCCGAGACTTATTCGCCAATCGTGATATCCACGAAGGCGCCCAATCCGAGACTTATTCGCCAATCGTGATATCCACGGCGGCGCCCAATCCGAGACTTATTCGCCAATCGTGATATCCACGGCGCGCCCAATCCGGAGACTTATTCGCCAATCGTGATATCCACGAAGGCGCCCAATCCGGAGACTTATTCGCCAATCGTGATATCCACGAAGGGCGCCCAACCGGAGACTTATTCGCCAATCGTGATATCCACGGCGCCCAATCCGAGACTTATTCGCCAATCGTGATATCCACGGCGGCGCCCAACCGGAGACTTATTCGCCAATCGTGATATCCACGGCGGGCGCCCAATCCGAGACTTATTCGCCAATCGTGATATCCACGGCGCCCTAACCGAGACTTATTCGCCAATCGTGATATCCACAAGGGCGCCCAATCGAGACTTATTCGCCAATCGTGATATCCACGGCGGGCGCCCAATCCGAGACTTATTCGCCAATCGTGATATCCACGAAGGCGCCCAATCCGAGACTTATTCGCCAATCGTGATATCCACGGCGCCCAATCCGGAGACTTATTCGCCAATCGTGATATCCACGGCGGGCGCCAATCCGAGACTTATTCGCCAATCGTGATATCCACGAAGGGCGCCCAATCCGGAGACTTATTCGCCAATCGTGATATCCACGGCGGGCGCCCAATCCGGAGACTTATTCGCCAATCGTGATATCCACGAAGGGCGCCCAATCGAGACTTATTCGCCAATCGTGATATCCACGGCGGGCGCCCAATCCGAGACTTATTCGCCAATCGTGATATCCACGGGCGCCCAATCCGGAGACTTATTCGCCAATCGTGATATCCACGAAGGGCGCCCGAATCCGAGACTTATTCGCCAATCGTGATATCCACAAGGGCGCCAATCCGAGACTTATTCGCCAATCGTGATATCCACGGCGGCGCCCAATCCGAGACTTATTCGCCAATCGGTGATATCCACGGGCGCCCAATCCGAGACTTATTCGGCCAAATCGTGGTTTCCAAGAAGGGCGCCCCGAATCCGGAGACTTATTCTGCCAATCGTCATATCCACGAAGGGCGCCCAATCCGAGACTTATTCGCCAATCGTGATATCCACGGCGGCGCCCAACCGGAGACTTATTCGCCAATCGTGATATCCACGGCGGGCGCTCAACCGAGACTTATTCGCCAATCGTGATATCCACGGCGCCCAACCGAGACTTATTCGCCAATCGCGATATCCACGGCGCCCAACCGAGACTTATTCGCCAATCGTGATATCCACGGCGGGCGCCCAACCGAGACTTATTCGCCCAATCGTTATCCACGGCGGGCGCCCAACCGGAGACTTATTGGGCCAATCGTGATATCCACGAAGGGCGCTCGGAATCCAGAGACTTATTCGGCAAATCGTGGTTTCCACGAACGGCGCTCCAAATCCAGAGACTTATTCGGCCAATCGTGATATCCAGGAAGGGCGCTCCGAATCCGGAGACTTATTCGGCCAATCGTGATATCCACGAAAGGCGCTCCGAATCCGGAGACTTATTCTGCCGTTCGTGATATCCACGAAGCGCGCGCCGAATTCGGAGACTTATTCGGCCGATCGTGATATCCACGAAGGGCGCGCCGAATCCGGAGACTTATTTGGCCCATCGTGATATCGACGAAGGGCGCCCCGAATTCGGAGACTTATTTCGCCAATCGTGATATCCACGGCGGCGCCCAATCCGAGACTTATTCGCCAATCGTGATATCCACGGCGGGCGCCCAATCCGAAGACTTATTCGCCCATCGGTTTCCACGGCGGGCGCCCAACCGAGAGACTTATTCGCCAATCGTGATATCCACGGGGCGCCAATCCAGAGACTTATTCGCCAATCGTGATTTCCACGGCGGCGCCCAATCCGGAGACTTATTCGCCAATCGTGATAACCACGGGCGCCCAATACGAGACCTATTCGCCAATGGTGATATCCACGGCGGGCGCCCAATCCGAGACTTATTCGCCAATCGTGGTTTCACGAAGGGCGCCCAACCGAGACTTATTCGCCAATCGTGATATCCACGGGCGCCCAATCCGGAGACTTATTCGCCCATCGTGATATCCACGGCGGCTCCAATCCGGAGACTTATTTGCCAATCAAGATATCCACGGGCACTCAATACGGAGACTTATTCGCCAATCGTGGTTTCCACGGCGCTTTAATCCGGAGACTTATTCACCAATCGTGATATCCACGGGCGCCCAACCGGAGACTTATTCGCCAATCGTGATATCCACGGCGGGCGCCCAATCCGAGACTTATTCGCCCATCGTGGTTTCCACGGCGGGCGCCCAATCGAGACTTATTCGCCAATCGTGATATCCACGGGCGCGCCAATCCGAGACTTATTCGCCAATCGTGGTTTCGTGAAGGGCGCCCAACCGAGACTTATTCGCCAATCGTGATATCCAAAAGGCGCCCAATCGGAGACTTATTCGCCAATCGTGATATCCACGGCGCGCCCAATCCGGAGACTTATTCGCCAATCATGATATCCACGGCGGGCGCCCAATCCGAGACTTATTCGCCCAACGTGATATCCACGGCGGGCGCCAACCGGAGACTTATTCGCCAATCGTGCTTTCCAATGGCGCCCAATCCGGAGACTTATTCGCCAATCGTGATATCAAAGAAGGGCGCCCAATCCGAGACGATTCGCCAATCGTGATATCCACGAAGGCGCCCAATCCGAGACTTATTCGCCGATCGTGATATCCACGAAGGGCGCCCAACCGGAGACTTATTCGCCCATCGTGATATCCACGGCGACGCCCAATCCGAGACTTATTCGCCAATCGTGGTTTCCACGGGGCGCCCAATCCGAGACTTATTCGCCAATCGTGATATCCAAGAAGGGCGCCCAATCGAGACTTATTCGCCAATCATGATATCCACGGCGGGCGCCCAATGGAGACTTATTCGGCGGATCTTGATATCCACGAAGGGCGCTCTGAATCCGGAGAATTATTCGGCCAATCGTCGTTTCAACGAAGAGCGCCCCGGATCCGGAGACTTATTCAGCCAATCGTGATATCCACGGCGGCGCCCAATCCGAGACTTATTCGCCAATCGTGATATCCACAAAGGGCGCCCAAACCGGAGAATTATTCGCCAATCGTGGTTTCACAAAGGGCGCCCAATCCGAGACTTATTCGCCAATCGTGATAATCACGGCGGGCGCCCAATCCGGAGACTTATTCGCCAATCGTGATATCCACGGCGGGCGCCCAATCCGGAGACTTATTCGCCGATCGTGATATCCACGAGGGCGCCCAATCGAGACTTATTCGCCCATCGTGGTTTCCACGGCGGGCGCCCAATCCGAGACTTATTCGCCAATCGTGGTTTCACGGCGGCGCCCAATCCGAGTCTTTTGGGCCAATCGTGATATCCACGGGGCGCCCAATCCGAGACTTATTCGCCAATCGTGATATCCACGGCGGCGCCAATCCGGAGACTTATTCGCCATCGTGATATCCACGAGGGCGCCCAACCGGAGACTTATTCGCCCATCGTGGTTTCCACTTAACGGCGCTCAATCCGAGACTTATTTGGCCAATCGTGATATCCACGAAGGCGCCCAATCCGAGACTTATTCGCCAATCGTGATATCCACGGCGGGCGCCCAATCCGAGACTTATTCGCCAACCGTGATATCCACGAAGGGCGCCCAACCGAGACTTATTTGGCCAATCGTGATATCCACGGCGGCGCTCAATCCGAGACTTATTCGCCATCGTGATATCCACGGCGCGCCCAATCCGGAGAATTATTCGCCAATCGTGGTTTCCACGGCGGCGCCCGACCGAGACTTATTCGCCAATCGTGATATCCACGGCGGGCGCCCAATCCGAGACTTATTCGCCAATCGTGATATCCACGGCGGGCGCCAACCGAGACTTATTCGCCGATCGTGATATCCACGGCGGTGCGCTAATCCGAGACTTATTCGCCCATCGTGGTTTCCACGGCGGGCGCCCAACCGAGACTTATTCGCCGATCGTGATGTCCACAATCCGGAGACTTATTCGCCGATCGTGATATCCACGGGCGCCAATCCGAGACTTATTCGCCCATCGTGATATCCACGGCGGGCGCCTAACCGAGACTTATTCGCCAATCATGATATCCAGAAGGGCGCCCAATGCGGAGACTTATTCGCCAATCGTGATATCCACGGCGGCGCCCAACCGAGACTTATTCGCCAATCGTGATAGCCACGAAGGGCGCCCAACCGAGACTTATTCGCCAATCGTGATACTAACGGCGGGCGCCCAATCCGGAGACTTATTCGCCAATCGGTTTCCACGGCGGCGCTCCGAATCCGAAGACTTATTCGGCCAATCGTGATATCCACGAAGGGCGCTCCGAATCCGGAGACCTATTCGGCTAATGGTGATATCCACGAAGGGCGCTCCGAATCCGGAGACTTATTCCGCCCGTCGTGATATCCACGAATGGCGCTCCGAATCCGGAGACTTATTCGACCGATCGTGATATCTACGAAGGGCGCTCCGAATCCGGATACTTATTCGGCCAATCGTGGTTTCCACGAAGGGCGCTCCGAATCCGGAGACTTATTCGGCCAATCGTGATATCCGAGAAGGCGCTCCGAATCCGGAGACTTATTCGGCCAAACGTGATATCCACGAAGGGCGCTCCGAATCCGGTGACTTATTTGGCCAATCGTGATATCCACGAAAGGCGCTCCGAATCCGGAGACTTATTCGTCGGATCGTGATATCCACGAAGGGCGCTCCGAATCCGGAGAATTATTCGGCCAATCGTGGTTTCCACGGCGCCCAACCGAGACTTATTCGCCAATCGTGATATCCACGGCGGCGCCCAATCAGAGACTTATTCGCCAATCGTGATATCCACGGCGGGCGCCCAATCCGGAGACTTATTCGCCAATCGTGATATCCACGGCGGGCGATCAACTGACTTATTCGCCAATCGTGTTTCCACGGCGGGCGCCCAATCCGGAGACTTATTCGCCAATCGTGATATCCACGGCGGCGCCCAACCGAGACTTATTCGCCAATCGTGATATCCACGGCGGGCGATCCAAATCCGAGACTTTTCGCCAATCGTGGTTTCCACGGCGGCGCCCAACCGAGACTTATTCGCCAATCGTGATATCCACTAAGGCGCCCAATCCGAGAGACTTATTCGCCATCGTGATATCCACGAAGGGCGCCCAACCGGAGACTTATTCGCCCATCGTGATATCCACGGCGGCGCCCAATCCGAGACTTATTCGCCAATCGTGGTTTCCAAGGGCGCTCCAATCCGGAGACTTATTCGCCAATCGTGATATCCAAGAGGGCGCCCAACCGGAGACTTATTCGCCAATCGTGATATCCAAGAAGGGCGCCCAATCCGGAGACTTATTCGCCAATCGTGATATCCACGGCGGGCGCCCAATCCGGAGACTTATTCGCCAATCGTGATATCCACGAAACGCGCCCAATCCGAGACTTATTCGCCAATCGTGATATCCACGGCGGCGCCCAACCGGAGAATTATTCGCCAATCGTGGTTTCCACGGCGGCGCCCAATCCGGAGACTTATTCGCCAATCGTGATATCCACGGCGGCGCCCAACCGGAGACTTATTCGCCAATCGTGGTTTCACGAAGGGCGCCCAACTCGGAGACTTATTCGCCAATCGTGATATCCACGGCGCCCAATCCGAGACTTATTCGGCCGATCGTGATATCCACGAAGCGCGCTCCAAACCCGGAGACTTATTCGGCCCATCGTGGTTTCCACGGAGGGCGCCCCGAATCTGGGGACTTATTCAGCCAATCGTGATATCCACGGCGCGCCAACCGAGACTTATTCGCCAATCGTGATTCCACGATGGGCGCCCAACCGAGACTTATTCGCCAATCGTGATATCCACGGCGGGCGCTCAATCGAGACTTATTCGCCAATCGTGATATCCACGGCGGCCTCCAATCCGGAGACTTATTCGCCAATCGTGGTTTTACGGCGGGCGCCCAACCGGAGATATATTCGGCCCATCGTGGTTTCCACGAAGGGTGCTCCGAATCCGGAGACTTATTCGGCCCATCGTGATATCCACGAAGGGCGCTCCGAATCCGGAGACTTATTCGGCCAATCGGGATATCCCCGAAGGCCGCTCTGAATCCGGAGACTTATTCGGCCAATCGTGGTTTCCACGAACGGCGCTCCGAATCCGGAGACTTATTCGGCCAATCGTGATATCCACGAAGGGCGCTCCGAATCCGGAGACTTATTGGGCCAATCGTGATATCCACGAAGGGCGCTCCGAATCCGGAGACTTATTCGGCCGATCGTGATATCCACGAAGGGCGCTTCGAATCCGGAGACTTATTCGGCCGATCGTAATATCCACGAAGAGCCCTCCTAATCCGGAGACTTATTCGGCCAATCGTGGTTTCCACGAAGGGCGCTCCGAATCCGGAGACTTATTCGGCCAATCGTGATATCCACGAAGGGCGCACCGAATCCGGAGACTTATTCGGCAATCGTGATATCCACGAAGGGCGCTCCGAATCCGGAGACTTATTGGGCCGATCGTGATATCCACGAAGGGCGCTCCGAATCCGGAGACTTATTGGGCCGATCGTGATATCCACGAAGGGCGCTCCGAATCCGGAGACTTATTCGGCCGATCGTGATATCCCCGAAGGGCGCTCCGAATCCGGAGACTTATTCGGCCAATCGTGGTTTCCACGAAGGGCGCTCCGAATCCGGAGACTTATTCGGGCAATCGTGATATCAACGAAGGGCGCTCCGAATCCGGAGACTTATTTGGCCAATCGTGGTTTCCACGAAGGGCGCTCCGAATCCGGAGACTTATTGCGCCAATCGTGATAGCCACGAAGGGCGCTCCGAATTCGGAGACTTATTCGGCCGATCGTGATATCCACGAAGGGCGCTCCGAATACGGAGACTTATTCGGCCAATCGTGGTTTCCCCGAAGGGCGCTCCGAATCCGGAGACTTAATCGGCCAATCGTGATATCCACGAAGGGCGCTCCGAATCCGGAGTCTTATTCGGCCAATCGTGATATCCACGAAGGGCGCTCCGAATCCGGAGACTTATTCGGCGGATCGTGATATCCAGGAAGGGCGCCCCGAATCCGGAGACTTATTCGGCCCATCGTGATATCCACGAAGGGCGCCCAACCGAGACTTATTCGCCAATCGTGGTTTCGGCGGGCGCCCAATCCGGAGACTTATTCGCCAATCGTGATATCCACGGGCGCCCAATCCGAGACTTATTCGCCAATCGTGGTTTCACGAAGGGCGCCCAACTCGGAGACTTATTCGCCAATCGTGATATCCACGAGGGCGCCCAATCCGGAGACTTATTCGGCCAATCGTGATATCCACGAAGGGCGCCCCAAATCCGGAGACTTATTCGGCCGATCGTGATATCCACGGCGGCGCCCAATCCGGAGACTTATTCGCCGATCGTGATATCCACAAGGGCGCCCAATCCGAGACTTATTCGCCAATCGTGATTTCCACGGGCGCCCGAACCGGAGACTTATTCGCCAATCGTGATATCCACGGCGGGCGCCCAATCCGAGTCTTATTCGCCAATCGTGATATCCACGGCGGCGCCCAATCCGGAGACTTATTCGGCTAATCGTGATATCCTCGAAGGGCGCTCCGAATCCGGAGACTTATTTGCCCAATCGTGATATCCACGAAGGGCGCTCCGAATCCGGAGACTTATTCGGCCAATCATGGTTTCCACGAACGGCGCTCCGAATCCGGAGACTTATTCGGCCAATCGTGATATCCACGACGGCCGCTCCGAATCCGGAGGCTTATTTGGCAAATTGTGATGTCCACGAAGGGCCCTCCCAATCCGGAGACTTATTCGGCCGCTCGTGATATCCACGAAGGGCGCTCCGAATCCGGAGACTTATTCCGCCGATCGTGATATCCACGGCGGGCGCCAATCCGAGACTTATTCGCCCATCGTGATATCCACGGCGGGCGCTCAATCCGGAGACTTATTCGCCAATCGTGATATCCGCGAAGGCGCCCAATCCGGAGACTTATTCGCCAATCGTGGTTTCACGGCGCACTCGAATCCGGAGACTTATTCGCCACCATTGTGATATCCACGGCGGCGCTCAATCCGAGACTTATTCGCCAATGGTGATATCCACGGCGGGCGCCAATCCGGAGACTTATTCGCCGATCGTGATATCCACGAAGGGCGCCCAACCGGAGACTTATTCGCCGATCGTGATTTCCACGGGCGCCCAATCCGGAGAATTATTCGCCCATCGTGGTTTCACGAAGGGCGCCAACCGAGACTTATTCGCCAATCGTGATATCCACGGCGGGCGCCCGATTCGGAGACTTATTCGCCAATCGTGATATCCACGGCGGCGCTCAACTGTAGACTTATTCGCCAATCGTGGTTTCACAAAGGGCGCCCAATCCGAGACTTATTCTCGCCAATCGTGATATCCACGAAGGGCGCCCAACCGGAGACTTATTCGCCAATCGTGATATCCACGGCGGGCGCCCAATCCGGAGACATATTCGCCGATCGTGATACCCACGGCGGGCGCCCAATCCGGAGAATTATTCGGCCAATCGTGATATCCACGAAGGGCGCTCCGAATCCGGAGACTTATTCTGCCAATCGTGATATCCACGAAGGGCGCTCCGAATCCGGTGACTTATTCGGCCAATCGTGATATCCACGAAGGACGCTCCGAATCCGGACACTTATTCGACCAATCGTGATATCCGCGAAGGGCGCTCCGAATACGGAGACTTATTCAGCCAATCGTGGTTTCCACAAAGGGCGCTCCGAATCCGGAGACTTATTCGGCCAATCGTGGTTTTTTGTTGCTTTAAAAAAATCGTGAGACTTAGGGAGTGGTTGTATGGATGTGAGTAGCAATTGTATAGATAATTGTACTTTCCGAATCTCTCTTGATGCATATCAATTTTCTATATCTTTAATATCATGTTTTAATGAAATTTTTCTTTATTGATCAAAAAAATATATATAGTCAGGAAAGGATTGTTTTATGTAACTGGTATTGTGTTTATAATATTAGATCGATGGCAAATTACACACGTACCTTTTGTAGTTTGATCCTTATGTCACTTCGATTTTTGTAATTTTAATTGCCTTAATTTTAGTTTAAATTCTTTTAATATTGTTTTACTTTAGTCCTACTAAAAATGTCACTTTAAAGATTAAACTAGAATTATGGAACAAAATAGTCTGTTAGCTATCTTTAAAATAATTTAACTGTCTAATTTAAAATGGTTCATTTCTTTTTAAATGAACTATTTCACTCTTGATTTCTATCTATTTTTTCTTAACAAATGTCATCAATTGAATTCAATTAATATAATGTGAAAAATAAAAAATATAAAAACTAAATTAATACAAAAATAAATAAATTGCAGGTCATGAGTATCATATAACTTCAATGAAAGAATTAATTATATACACGAACATTAACGAGGCATTTCAATAAGAGGATATGGAAGTTTGAAGCCAGCCAATTGATTCTTTCATGATTGGTGCCATCCTTATGCGTGTAGATTTTGTTTTCCTTTCCAGTAATGATTTTAATTTTTAATTTTTTGGTATTGTTTCCATAAAAGTTTTTTTTATAAATTAAGCCATCCATTTCTAGATGGACTTGTTATATGTGCTGTGTACATGCCAAGAATAATACAGCAATACATATATAATAAATTCAATAGGAATATATAAATACTTTATGTTCCAAAATCTTTGCAAAAATCTATTGCCATAAAATATTTTATTTCGAAAGTGGATGTGTGGTGTAAATGTGAAATTAGTGGGAAGTGAGTTATACCTACAATGATGGTAAATCATCAATTATTTTTTTAAAGTAATTTTTCTGAATTTATAATGTTGCTAAAAACTTTAAATTTCTTATTTTAAAATATTCATAATTATTGAATCAAGAAAGAATCTCAAAATGAGATGAAAAATTTATGGATAGAGGATTTGTGCCATATAAAGCCACAAGAATACAACAATGCTACAAATCCAAAAAAAATACCTAGAAAAGTAAACATATAATCCAAGTGCACAACACAATATTATAATTGAATATAAACTGTACACAATCTTTCCCAGTACATTTCTTGCTAAAAAATTATGGGTGCTTAGATTAACGCATGAGGATATTCATAGATTCTGCTACTTAGGAGGAATGCTACCTTCATCTCTAACCAAACGTTAAAGTATAAAACTTGAGACGTCAAGAAAGATATGATTAAAAAAGAAAATTTCTCAAACAGCATAATAAAAGCAATATGTAATATGTTGAACAGTATAAGTAAAGAATGCATTGATATGTGGAGTACATAACAGAAGAAGAAGAAGTAGAAGAGAAGTGTACCGATGGTGTCGCCAACAAGGAAGTTCTTAGAAGAAGACCAAGTCTTGTAATCAAAATGGCCATTGTTGGTCCAACCAGAAGAGTCCCCAACCTTATACAAAACACCACCACCACAAACATCCTTGATCATCATTATCATCATCATCAACATAACCACTGCTTTCTTCTTGGCCAAACCCATGACAAAAACGAGAGAGAGAGAGAGAGAGAGAGGGGGGGGAAGACGGTGAATGAATGGTTGAGAAGAATCAGTGCCCTAGTGTGAGGCCTTATATAAGCGTGGTCAACTGTACTCATCACATCACCGGTTTTAATTTAGGAAAGTTTGAAGATTTTGGTTTTGTTGATTTCATTAACAAAATTAAAAATGGTAGTATGTAGTATGAAAAATTATTTTTAAATTTTATTTTCAAATGAGAGATAAATGTAAATTTAAAGTTAGTAGAATGTTCATTGTAATCCATAAATTTAGTGATTCATTTTTCTAAATCAAATCTTAAAAATAAAAATATATATATATATATATATAAACATTTTTTTTTCTAAATATATAACATGTCAAAAATAATGATATGTGATCGTCACCAATAATGAATGATCTAGATTGTCCATTTGTAATGCTAAATAAACTAGCTAAATTGGCATAAGAATAATATAAGATTATTTTTTTATTATATTGTAACAGAATTCTCTCCTTTTCACCTTTGTTTAAGAAAAAGAGAATAAAATTGGCCAATGCTTTCCCCTCTTTTTTATTTTTTTTTTCTTCTTCTTTAAATCAAATTTATGTGCATAAAATAAAATCACATAAAGAAATAAAATATATATACACTTTATTGTAATAAAAAAAATGTACATATGTGAATGGTATGTGCTTGACTCACTGCTGGAAATTAGACTTTTAAAGGCATTTAAAAAACACCGCTATAGCTATAAAAAAATGCCTCTAATTCTTTTTGTGTGATTTTAGCACTGTTGAAGATGCGGCCATCGCTATAGCTTTATGGCGCTTTAAAAATATTGCTATATAAGTATAGGCAGCGTTTTTTGAAACATCGCTAAATGTGCTGCATAACACTACAATGACGTCACACGTATTTAGTGACATTTTAAAAACACTGTTATAGCTCTTTTCTATTTTAAAAATATAACCGTTAGCACTATACTATAGTGGCATTTGAAAACGTCGTTATAGCTTCATTTTTTTTTTTTTTTTTTGGTTGTTGAAATTGAGCTGTATCTATGAGATTTAATTTTTCAAATCTAATGTCTGTCGATCACGTTTTTTGTCTTTTTGATAAGCAAAGATCAACTCCATCTGAAATCCAACTATTCAAAAACACCATTCTGTCACTTCTCAAATTACATGATTCAAGACAATACTATCTTATCAAATTCTAAAGAGTAGAGAAAGTGCAACCTGGGAGTGTAACCTGCATCGGAATCAAGACTACATGGTTATAGCTGATTTAACAAAAAGGACATCGAATGTGATACAACAAAATAGAAAATTTTGTTAATTACAATTTTCTTAGATATCTAAGATGCCAAGCTCTTTCCTCCTAGGACAGCAGAAGTAGTGCAAAATGCTTGTCCTCTGTTAAAGGCAAAACATAATTAGTCCAACATAATAAAAATTAAATGTCATTTTATTACCTTAACTCTAAAAGGTATCACAGATATTTTCTCAAGATTGTAATGTAAACAAAATTAGTGAAAGACACTGTTAAGTCAGAAATAGTGCAAGAAAGGGTCACACACTCCAGGTGAAATTGAAAACCTAAGTATGATTTTCACTCAAGTGAAAAAATGAGGGTGCTAACATATGTTTACTGCCAATTTTAGGGTTTCATGCAACCAAGAAATTTGTGGCTATAAAGGTCCTGTCAATCTTTTTAAGTAACAATCATCAATTCATGAAAGATCCAAAGGGTCCAATATACTGGCATCATTAATCACCAACCTATGCGAGCACGAGGGTAGATGTGTATCTGTGCATGTGGGCTAGTGCGATGATGGGTGTAGCTGGTCTACAACTGTCGCGAGAGAGTGTGTGTTTTCAAATTTGCAGTGTTCTTTTCTTTTTTCTTTTTTCTTTTTTTCCCTTGATACGACAAATTTTGTCACAAGGAAAAAGAAATTTTATCAAAAAAAAAAAAAAAAACCCTAAGAACCAAAACAACTCATGTATAAGCGGAGAGAATTGTAGACTTACAAAATTCCACCAAGGACAACACCAAGTGGGTTCTCATCTACAGCCAAGCCGATGGTAGCTATTTGAAAAGGTATATGCGCAGTGTAAAATAGCAAGCAACAGTGGTAGTTACATGTGAAATATACACATAAATGTTCTCATGGTTACCTGACTTTTGTCACCCCATTCACCAAAGAAAGTAATGGAAAATGCTTGTAAAATAGTCATGATCATTGTTGTCAAATTGTGAATCGTGAATCGCTTTGCTAAAATAATGAATCATGAATATTAAGATTCACTTTATTTAGCATAATATGTAACTTTATATATGTATATACATATAAAACTACACATGTAGTGTTTAAAATGAAATAAATATCAATATAACTAAATTATATATATATACATATATTTATCAAATATATATATACATATAAAATCACGTATATCAGTATAATTAGTTGATCTCTTTTTTTGTTGAAAAAGATGTTGTTCCATGCATTTTACAAACATAATTGAGTAGCAGTGAATTGCAATTGAATTGTAAGATTCACTTAATTTAAGATTCAATTCAACTGTATAAATCGAATCATTTTTCTTAAAAGTCATATCAAATCGTATGAATAGAATTACGAATCGTAAGATTCTAACAACCATGGTCATGATACATAGATCAAATAACTAGTAGCTGCATGTTAGCCTTACCAAAGTAAACAATTGATAGAAATCATAACCTATGGGTGAGAATAACTGAGTGAGAAATTGTCGCCTTTCCTTTTTTAAATCGCCACTAGTCTGAAAGAACATAATACAGATTGATGTCTTCAACACACCAAACTAAATGGATCTGATAAATCCATATACCAGAGTTCATATTTTAATTGCATGATGAGATTGAGAACTAAATACATGATGACCAAACCAATAAAATAAGGACAATGAGAGACCAAAGTGACCATGCACTTGTCATGTGAAAACAGTTGATGAAAAGTATTCATAAATCAACTTAACTCTATAACAAAAAATTTAATTCTCTGTACCAAAATTGACCATGCACTTTCTACTTTCCACAATATGATAAGTTGTTTTTGTGTTTCTTTGGATTTTCAGTCATTATATATATACACACTCATGAAATAAGCGATGTGATGATCCAAAGGTTCTTATTCATGGAATTCTTGGGCTTAGTTTAGAATTTTGTTGAATCATCATGGTTCTAGTATGAATATGAGGTTTTAATTGATTCATAGGATCTTAACAAGAGAATTCCTTTTTCCCTCTTTATTGCAAAGAATAAGCTATTATATCGTATATGATGGGAAACAAAAATTTTCAACCTACAAAATAGATTTAACATCCCAAAAACACGGGAGAATAAGTTCAACATCTGGACCTAAAAGCACATTAGAGTATAAGTAAATGTACTCAGATAGTTACTTAGCTAATCATTTTGTCCGCATTCCCTCAGTGCATGAAGAATATATCCGCATTTAACATAATAACAGTCTAATTATGGACAAAGTCTAATAATAACTATCATTTACCAAAAATATAAATAAGAATATAATGAACTTCTACACAAAGAAAAGATACAATGATGCCATGAGACTTGTAGGATTACACAAAAAAAACACACAGAAGAATCACTCCCAAAAAGAATAATTTATCATGATATCTACATATTTATTGTTCTTAAGAGTAGATCATTTCTGTTAACCATGTAAAAGGTACAATAGATTTTTAATTACCTAATATGCTCCTGTTTCTTTGCCAAAGTAAACCTAATTTTTTGGAGATTAGTCACTAGAGTAACTGGTAAAAACGAAGGTTTTTTTATTGACTATCACTTGGCAACACAATTTAACTTGAACATGTGTGTTTGATGTATAGCCAAAATTGCTTTCGCAAAATACTCATAATAGCAAGAATTCAAAAATGTATGCTCACCAGGAAAATTTTGAAATCTGTGGAGTGGAAAATCAGAGAAAAACCGTCTTGTCAACATATTTTCCAGCGATGGTTCTGGCTGCTACCAGTCCCTGGCAAAGCAGCACCGAATAAAGCATGCAAGCTCACACAGTAATACTTTGCCACAAAGATCTTCATTTTGTCCTATAAGAATGAAGTCTCAATACCACAATAGAGAACTAATCCGATTCAGCTATAAAAAGAGTAACAACTAGGGTTCATAACCATCCAATCTGTAATTCTACAGTAAAAGGTGAAGCTTAAAGTGTTACCACTCACCTTGTGGTTCTGCTCAACGTAGTTGACGACTAGTTTTCCAACGGGCAAGGCTAGGGCACAGAGAAACTGAAACAAAGCTATGATTAGATTTAGAATCGTAAGACGAGTAAGTATGATGCACTCCAAATGGCACTAAAGATCATGTGGCACAATTAGTCGAATGATAATTTTGTAAATCAAAACAAAGCATAACAAGAAGGATAACCCAAACATAGAAGAATGAGCCTTACTTGCCAACTATAGAAGAATGAAAACTTGAGGATCTTCACTCAGGGTCATGCTATGAGTAATTTTCACTCAACCCCAATGAATTTGAGCAGTCGTAACTATGAGTAATTTTGAGATCATTCAAATTAATTAATATATTAACATGGGTGTACTTGCTATGACATCATATCTAGAGGTGTAAAAATAGTTTGTGGCTCGTGGTGCGGCTCGAAATTCGCCTGCAGCCCGGGATACGACCGGCCTATTAGGTTTGGGTCCGAACCCAGTCTAGGACCCTAGGTCTAGGCTGTCATTTTAGAGCCCGCCCCAAAATAAAATTCGCCTTGCTAGCGACCCAGTCCAACCCACGACCTAACCCCCCAATGGCTATATGCATGCCACGGTCAAAATTCATAAATAAATAAATAAATATAAATATAAATAAAATAACATTCAAATGGTCATTTGACTGTTTTACTTCCAACGGTCCAAAAGGAGAGAATTCAAACCGATTTGGATAACATATTCTTGGGCAATGCAAGTGAAATGTTTATCTCCTTCGATGATTGATAAATAATTTGTTTTTAACTATTCCATTTTGTTATTTTTTTGTATTATATTATTAAGGTGGAATATAATGCAAATAATAGATAAGCTAGTAGATGCCAACCTAGTTAGGATATACTTAACCTATAGTGATGCAATTATTCTACCATCATCAATAATCTACATCTATTTTATTCAATGATATAAATTTTTGTAACATTTTATTTCATTTGAAATAAAAATTATTCATTCAATAAATGTTATCTATTTAATTTAATTATTGTAATATTGCAAGTTTCATTTTGATACATATAAAATTATTCATTTCAAAAGAATAAAATTACATAATTTTATACTTTTTTAGTCATAAGTTCATAACAAAAAAAAAAAAAGCATAAGTCATACATAATTAAATTTAAAGGGCATATAAAACATGGCCAAATATCTCACTAATCTTAACTAAAATACTTTTGTACAAATTTTTTTTTTTATCCTTCATAAATAATCAATATACATATTACATTTATCGCTTATTTTTCGCAAAAAAAAAAAAAAAAAAGGCGCCTTAGGCCCTAATCTAAGTGGGCCTGGAACCCGCTTTCCACCCGCGGTCCAGGCCAACCCTGTCCGACCAAAAGGCAAGAACCCGCACGGCCCGTCATAGTCTGCCCTGAGTAGGGGCCCGACCATATTTACACCCTTGATTCCACTTCAACAAAAAGCACATTTGGCGACTAAAAAATTGGTCGCCAAAAGTACAAATTTCGTCGCCAAAAGAATCGGCGACAAGTACCTAATTGATCACCAAAGGCCAGTCACTAAAAGTATTGGTGACCAAATAATAAATTGTCACTGTATCTAGACATTTAGCGACAAGCAAAATTGGTCGCCAAAAATTATATATTTTGTCTGTATAAAATTCTAATTTGTCACTAACAGGTTAAGATTTGAATAGCCTATGTAGTTTTAGCGACAAATAAATTTGTCGCCAAAAGTACTATTTAGTGACAAAATTAATTTGGTCGCTAAAAATCAACTTTTTAGCAACGACTAAGTTTTGGTTGCTAAATGTTCTTAGAATAACCACTAACTTTTAGTGACAAAACAATATGTTGCTGCCAAATATATTAACAGCGACCAAAATATCACTTGTCACTAAAAATTCATTGCACAAATTTGGATTTTAATAATTTTCATGTTCAAAATAATCCAAAATACCTGTTTTTCTATACACAATTTATATACAAATGTAATGTAAATAGTAATACACATGCGCAAGACATTCATAATAATTCAAAATTAATGGCTATTAAACATCCCAATAAACATAATTACAATTCTCCATCAATCTGAAACACTCATACCTAAGTACTTTCAAACTATTAACATCAAACCCACAAATCCTGTAATGACCCCAAAAGTCATTCTTATTTAATTAGGGGTTAATGTGTTTTAATTCACCCATATCTATTGGAATTGGGAATTTTTTATCTTATTTTGGGGTATTGAGTGAGGTGGTGGTATGATGGTAAAGTAAGATTGGACCAAGGACTATAATCCGGATAGTTATTCTGCGATCAGCCGTCACTCATTTGCCCATTTCTTTTTCCACACTTTGAATTTGAATATGAGGTTAGAACCATTGGAAAGCTTATTTCCGGGGCTTCAATTTGGACACAAGAACGACCTAAAACGGAGCCCGGATGAGAGAGTTACGCATGTTTGAAGTTTTGGAATCTGTGCTGGAACAGGTCCGCTCGAGCGGGTTTTTCGGGACAGCAGCTTTAAAAATGATATTTTGGATCATTTCTTACATTATTATTCTTCCCTCTTCCTTCCTCTTTGCCTAAGTCCGAAACCCTAGCCCCAAACCCTGGAATTCCTTTATTTTGATTACGATCCACCATGGTTTTTGGCATCAAGGATGGAGAATAAGGGAGAATCAATGTTTTTACTCGATTAGAACTTGGATTTGTGAAGGCTTCTTCCCAAGCTCACCCCTTTGCTTGATTGTTGAGGTAAGGGTTTGAATACTCATCAATATTTATATCCATAGATAGATTTGTGGCATTTTATTATCTAAATACAAAATTTCCATATTTTGAGCATGTGGTATATAGTATGAGATTTGGGGCTTTATGGTTTGAAGATGTTGGAAGTTAAATTGATGGGGTTTAAATGATGGATTATGAATCCTAGATGTAGAATCATGGGGAAAAATTGGAATTAAAAGTGGTGATTTAAGAAGTTTGATTTTTGTTAAAAATCCTCATTTTTCTTGAAACCCTAGCTTGATTAATGATGATACCCAATGATTTGGCCCAAATTGAAAGAAGAATAATGAAATTGAGGTGTTGAATTATATGTGTTCAAGTTTAATTAGAATTTGGAAATGTTTGAAAATTATATTTAAAATTTGCGAATGAACTTTGTTATGAATGATTCATGGTTGATTCATGCTTGATTTATGAGGGTTTCTCATTAATTAATTATTTTGACACTATATGTAGTATTGTATGCAATTATACTTCACTCTTGGGTTGTATATCATGGAATTATGTTATATATATGTGTTATGTTTCAAGAACGTGAATAACTTGAATTCGAGAATGGGATTTGAGAGAGAAATGGCTTGTTGAAGCTTCTAATCTTGTTTAATTTGTTATGCTTAAGTAGAATCCATGTTATGGTGATGTTAGGTTAAAATATTGTCTTAATTTCACCTTGGATTGCATGAAAATGGCATGAAAGAGGAGTTAGGGTATCAAATTGGAAGTTCTGAATTTCAGGATTTCGCTTGTTCCGCTCGAGCGGGAAAAACAACCTTCCAGCAGTTTTGTAAATTGTTCAGTCCGCTCGAGCGGCCAAAGTGGCGCTCGAGCGGGGGACTCATTTTCAGGAAAAAAATATTGTTTGCCAGTTTTGGGTGCTTGACTCTCTGGTATTTTTAGAATATTTTTCTGATAACTTTAAGATGATTATAAATTCATGTGAAGTGTAATGACACAAGGATTGGCTTTCAATGATTTAAGAGGAAAGAGAACTAATTTACAAGTTATGATTGCGTGCAGGACACACTCAGGGAGGAACTAGCACGTTATCACGACACTGTGAGTAGTAGTACAGTAATTGTACATCTAATGATCATTAATGACTCTTCTTGTTAATAAATATCAGGAATGTCCTGTTAAGTTAGCTAAGTTAATTCATGTGACTGATGCAACGGTTACAATTAGTGCCCTGTTAATTACCAGTCAACTATGTTACCACACATGAACCACCAAACAAAGGTGTATGCTTTTAGATGCTACTGATTAATAGATCAAATGAACTACGACGTTTCTTAAGGAATAAAGAGAAGTTATGAGTTAACAAGGGTAGACACTTTCGAAGAATCAGAATAATTGGAAAGCTATGTGTCTTCGCATGAATGGGAAATTATTTAGAAACCACAACGTAAGGGTAAGGGTTTAACATGTTTATGTAACCCTTCCTCATGAGAAAGTGAATTATTCTATCTTTGTTAAGCTTTTACAAGTTCAAGTATGAACAAGTTTAAGTAAGTTGCAAGTTCAAGCATATACAAGTTTAAGTATGTTACAAGTTTACGTATGTTCTACGTTTAAGTCTGTTACAAGTTACGTATGTTATAAGTCAAGAATGTTACAAGCTCAAGAACAAGTTCAAGTACGTCACGAGTTCATGTATGTTACAAGTTCAAATATGCTATTAGTTCATGTGTATTTCAAGTATGTTTTCAATGTGTTTCAAGTATGTTTCAGGTATGTTTCAAGCACGTTACAAGTTCAAGAATGTTTCAGGTATGTTTCAAGTATATGTCACAAGTTTAAATATGTTTCAAAGTTAAATAACATTACAAGGGCTTTATGCCATTACAAGTTACAAGGGCTTTATGCCATTACAAGTTACAAGGGCTTTATGCCATTTCAAGGGCTTTATGCCACATGTTTACAAGGGCTTTATGCCACATATTTCAAGGGCTTCATGCCATATGTATTTCAAGGGCTTCATGCCACTTTCAAGGGCTTTATGCCACATGTTTTCAAGGGCTATATGCCAACTTTCAAGGGCTTTAGTGCCATATGTTCAAGGGCCTTATGCCACCATATTTCAAGGGCTTATGGCCATTATGTTATAATGTTTATGTTGCAGGATTAAGAGCTTATAGCCATTATGTTTATGATGTTTATGTTGCAGGATTGGGCCTGAGGCCGTCATGTACTTAACACAGATTCAGACTAACTATATGAACTCTGCATTCTTATATGCATTGATATGTATTATGTTTCAAGTTAGGCGTCATTTTATTTATGTATTACTATTCACTGAGCCCGGCTCACTATCTGTTATGTCTGTTTCTGTAGGTCACCAAACAGGTGGTCAGTTCTAGCCAAGACGCCGCTTTCTTTGTCAACCCTCATATGTCCAGGCACTATACCAGCCATTGATTTTGTTAAGCAGTTAAAATGTTGGTTTGCTTGTGAGTGTCCATTTAAGGTTGATGTATATAATTTCCATATTTACTATTGTATATGCCCAGTTATAGGGCAGGGAATGTAAATGTGTATGCGTAAGCTCCGGGTTATAGTTTGGAATTTTATCTATCCACTATAATGCATGTGATGAATGAGATCCTGGCATGTAGAAGTAGCTCAATGGAGTTTGTTTCTATTGTCAAATTTTGATATTTAATGCTTCCGTTCAGGCCCCATATGATATATATAGCATGTTAGGTGTCCGTTCTAACGTAGTCATGCCCAAACTTTTAGGGGCGAGTTTAGGGCGTGACAAATCCATTACCAAATCCTACGTCAAAATTTTTTCAAAAACACAAAACCAAATATTTTGATACTAAACATCTAACCCACAAGTCATTTACCAAAATCCTACGTCAAAATATTTGCAAAAGCATAAAACCAAATATTTTGATGCTAAACATCTAACTCATAAGTCATTTACCAAAATCCTATGTTAAAATATTTCCAAAAATACAAAATCAAATCTTCTGATGCAGCCCGAACTATTTTCCACCATTGCCAATCTATCACATGAAAAAGAAAAAACAATATTAGATTGACAAGAAAAAAAAAAAAAAACGTTGTATGAATTTCACAATTTTGATTTTAATTTTGTAACGGGAAGTCCAATCGGGGTGCCATTTGCTCATACAAGTTTATTTAGGCTTGAGCAAGCTGCCTGTGCTAAATTTCGGCGGTTTTGGTGGTCATTTCACAATTTCGCCCCCCGAACGAGCCTTTTAAGCCTTGTGTTTTATAATTTTCCTGCTAATTTTCTAACCGGGAATCCAATTAAGGTCCGTTTGTTTCTACAAGTCTATTTAGGCTTGAGCAAGCTGTCTATGCTAAGTTTCGGCAGTTTTGGTGGACATTTAGCAATTTTGACCCCCAAACAAGCCTTCACTACAAGAAATGACAGTTTTGGAGACCAAAATATTGGTCGCCAAAAGTCCCATTTTTGGTCACCGAATCTAATTAGCGACCAAATTTTTTTGTCGTAAAGTTCGTCGCTTATACCCTATCGGTGATAGTATTGGCGACTAAACTATTTTTGGTCGCCGAAAGTTAAACATTTGTCTACTAAACTTTGGTTAGTGAGGAAATGTGATCTTTTGGTGACTAAATTATTGGTCGCCGAAATTGAACTTTTGGCTACTAAACTTTGGTTAGTCAGCAAAGGTATCTTTTGGTGACTAAAATATTAGTCGCCAAAAGTTCTCACATAAAACTAAATTAAACTATTAGAGACTAAAATTTTAGTCGCTAATAGAATACGTACATTTAGTGATCAAACACTTTAGTCGCCAAAGTATGTGTTGTTTTTAGTGACTAAAACATTTAGTCGGCAATTAAACTTCCCTCATTCTGATTTGTTTTAGTTACTATGTGGTTTAGTCGCAAAAAGCCATTTGGTTATTTTTTGCTACTAAATTATTGGTCACCAAACATTTGCTTACATTTTTGGCTACCAACATATTTAGTCGCCAAATACTATATTAAATTTTTTTTTTTAATTTCTGAACCGCTTGTATCCATTATTAGTGCAACCTGTACCCTGTATAAACTATATAATCCATCAATACTGAATATATTATCAACCATTCAACGACGTGCGCACATTTCAATTCCAACCATTCAAAAAATTTATATTCAACGTCCAATTCTAAATGTAATACAAATTCCATACGAACCAAGTATAATCCAACCCCAATAATTTAATTCCATACATAATAGAGGATTAACCAAATTTAATATCCAAAAAAAAATCTGCACCACACCAAAAATTTATTCTGTACCGCCCCAAAAACTAATTTGTACCACATCCAATGCTAATTTCTATCAGGCCAAATTTTGGATATTTACCATGCCAAAAAACCAATTTGTACGAACCACTATATATATGGACGGAGATATAAAAACAGTGCCCTTCCGTACTTGTCAAAAAGTCATATCCACATTTGTACGTCAAAAACCATCTGCAAAAAAAATAAATAAATAAAAATTAAAAAAAATATATATTAGTATTGACTGAATAGTGGCCAATTTAAAATTATAAAAAAAACATATAAAACTCAAAATTAAGTAATCTTTTCAAATTAATCGTTAATTTTTGCATATTCGAATATATATGAAATAAAATTTTTGATTTTCAATCTGAGTACATACAACATATGAATCTAGTTGCTCTATTTGATGTTGCTAACAAATTGATGTTGCTTTAAAAGTAATTCTAATAATAACCAAAAATTCAAACACTTGAATCTAGTTGCTCTATTTGATGTTCAATCTGAGTACATACAACATAGATTAATACAAACATATTAGGGATAGCAAAAGCCTGATTTTTAGGTAAAGCCCGATTTATAAAGTGTTTGAAGGATTAGGGATAGCAAAAGCCTGATTTATAGCTAAGCATAATTTATATCCTCTTGCTACTTTTATCCAAGATAATATAATTTTTGGAGTTTCATATTGGAGAATGAATTACCACAAGCTCTCGTCATAATTAGTGGTAAGGTCATTGAAAAGCAAGGATGTTAGATCCAAAAAGTTATAGCTGCTATACAACTTCAATATTAATTTGCTTAGTTTCACAAGTACCTACCACAGATTGAAATTATAAAGTGTTTGTAGATCATAAAGCTTAATGACATTACAGCCAGAATGACAACTAAATTGATGGATGGAAAATATCTTACATTTAGTCGTATGGTCCCATCCATAAGAAAGTCCAAAACTCCTGTAGTAATTTTCTTACTCTCAGGTGACAGCTTACATTTCCATCGCCATTCTAACTTAGTCCCTTCCTTCTCAAATGTCCATGACAACTACATAACATTACATAACAAGTAAAACAATAATTGGAAAACTGTGAAGGTTTCTATCCACATACTCTACACAATTATACAGATCCACAAAACTTTGAATAATTGAATTTTAAGGTTTAATAGCAACACAAGGATATGAAACTAGTATAGTCAAGTGTATGCCGTAGATATAAGGAAAATGAGCCCAAAACAGATACACAAAACAGTTTGCTTTGCACAGTTTGGAAGACAAAATTGTTGAAATCCCAAAATAGTTCAAATAATTGGATAGTGTGCTATGTTAAGAATAATCAATTAGTGTAGTCTAAAATTTATATAACTATTAGAATTGGCCTTTAAAATATGAAATGTTATAGATAGGAGAACCACATGCATACACTATACAAAATGGCAAGTCCAAAAGACAAACCGACTATCTCCATAGCTATACTTAATATCTAAAACACCTTGCCCCATTAACTAAAAACAAAACCCAGAATTTGGTGTGGAGTGAACTTAGACATTTCATCGAACACCTGAGCTGCAAAAAAAAAAAAAAAAAAGTTCTCAACCAAATCTTGTTCAAAAGCCCCAACATTACTAATCAAACAATATTAAGGTCAGCAAAATGCACCAAAAAAAAAAAAAAACAATGGCCCTTGACATAGATGTGAAACAAACATAAATGAGAGCAGCATCATATTAATAGCATAATAGAGATACACCCATTGTGCTTCTCCATGCCCGAGATTCAACTGAGAGAAATAATGATTATCATAAAAAACAATCAATTGATGCAAAAACTTTGCAATCTCAAACAAGAAGCTATTTTCCATTAATCGCACAAGCAAACCAGACAATAGAGTCTAGTCAACTGGTCACTACTTTACCATTTAATACCAATTCCCCGTCAGCAGTTGATTTAAAAAATAATTGATCAAATAGTATACATATCAACATCAAATTCAAGGTAGACCAAACCTAGAAAGTGAATCTTTACTTATTCTAGTCATGGACCTGTGAGAAATACTAGATCACTTATTAGTTCATCTTAATTTATCATTCATTCCACTATTTTCTCAACAACCAAATCAAATATAATGAGAAACCAACGTTGAAGTTGTTCAACAACTACAATGAATCAACATTTGAGCACAAAAAAACATAAAAAATGAATTCAATAACAAAAAAATTGAACATTATCACTAACTTGTAAAGTAAAGAGCCTATCTTCAAACTGCATTTCTTTAGTCAAGAAATCAGCTCCGATTGTTGCCTTGTATTGATTGCTAAACTTCTTATTCACATATCTAAAAGCAAGTATTCAAGGCAAACAATACCAAATCCACAGAAATAAAAATAAAAATATACTAAAACAAACACCGTTAAATTCAACAATTAAACTAATAAACAATCTATGAAGGATACTAATTCATCAAAGAGGTCTTTCCAACCCTGCAATGCATAAAACAAACAAAACATATAATTAGATCGAGCTGCAATTGAAGAAGTGGAAGAAGAACTTGAAGCGCTCTGATTGAATCTATATAGCAAAAGATCTAAGGCATATATATACGTCTCAAAAGCCTAGAATTGAAGATCGGCGGGAAGAGAGGGAGGTGAGAGGAGCAGCGAAGAGGGAGTGGGAGAGAGAGAGAGAGGGGGCGAAAGACATACCTGGGATAATGTTCCAATGGTGGATCGACGGAGGTACGACGGTGCGAGAGAGATTGTAGAAGGAGAGGCGTAAGAGTGAGAGAGAGAGAGAGAAAGAGAGGCAGAGAAACTGGAGCGTATTTAGCCAAAAACGGTGATGTTTTGCAAACCTACCCCCTCCCTTTTTTTCCTGACTAACAGATTTGGTCACCAAAGATAGAATTTTAACTTTTTCCCAACTGAAAAATAGTTTCGTCGCCAATGAATTTAGGAATCCTTCAAAAATTCAAAATCCTCCCTCCAAAATTTTAATTAAAATTGCTTACTAAAAGATTTAGTCGGTAAAAAATTTAGTTGCTCCAAAACAAATTTTGGCGACCAAACTTTTGGTCACCAAAAATAAAAAGAAAATTTTTATTTTTCATTCGACGACTAAATAAATTTAGTAGCCAAAACTAACTATACAGCGACTAAAAAATTTTTTAGTCGTAAATTGTGACATTTTTAGCGACTAAAAATTTTTTTAGTCGCCAATTGTGACATTTTTAGTAACTAAATTTTTTAGTCATCAATAATCAATATACCCCGACTAAAAAAAATTAGTAGCTAAATCATGTATTTTTACCGACTAATATAATTTTTGGTCGCCAATTCCACAACTTTTGGCGACTAAATTTTTTTTAGTAGCCAAATTTGATTGCCAAAAGTGTAATTTCCTGTAGTACTTTTAAGTCTTGTGTTTTACAATTTTCCTTCTAATTTTCTAACCGAAAATCCAATTGAGGTCCCGTTCGTTCCTACAAGTCTATTTAGGCTTGAGTAAGCTGCCCGTGTCAAGTCGGTAGTTTCGGTGGTCATTTCGCAATTCCCCTCCCCCCCCGGCCCAGGAACGAGCCTTTTAAATCTTGTGTTTTACAATTTTCCTTTTAATTTTCTAACCAGAAATCTAATTGAGATCCCGTTTGTTCCTAAAAGTCTATTTAGGCTTGATTAAGTTACCCGTGCCAAGTTTTTGCAGTTTCAGAGGACATTTCGCAATTTCGTCCCCCAAACAGGCCTTTTAAGTCTTGTGTTTTACAATTTTCCTTCTAATTTTCTAACCGGAAATCCAATCGAACGTCCCGTTTGTTCCTACAAGTCTATTTAGGCTTAAGCAAGCTGCCTATGCTATGTTTAGATGTTTTCGGTGGTCATTTTGCAATTTCGGCCGCCGAACGGGCCACTTTTGTCTTGTGTTTTACAATTTTCCTTCCAATTTTTTAACCGGGAATCCAATCGAGGTCTCATTTGTTCCTACAAGTCTATTTAGGCTTGAGCAAGCTGCAAATCCTAAGTTTCGGTAATTTTGGTGGTCATTTTGCAATTTCACCCCCCGAACGGGCCTTTTAAGTCTTGTGTTTTACAATTTTCCTTCTAATTTTCTAATCGGTAATCTAATCGAGGTCCCATTTGTTCCTACAAGTCTATTTAGGCTTGAGCAAGCTACCTGTGCCAAGTTTCGGTAGTTTCGGTGGTCATTTCGCAATTTCACCCCCGAATAGGCCTTTTAAGTCTTGTGTTTTACAATTTTCTTTCTAATTTTTTAACCGAAAATCCAATCGAGGTCCCATTTATTCCTACAAGTCTATTTAGGCTTAAGCAAGCTGTCCGTGCTAAGTTTTGATAGTTTTGGTGGACATTTCACAATTTTACCCCCCGAACGGGCCTTTTAAGCATTGTGTTTTATAATTTTCCTTCTAATTTTCTAACCAGAAATCCAATTGAAGTTTCATTTGTTCCTAAAAGTCTATTTAGGCTTGAGCAAGTTGCCCGTGCCAAGTTTCGATAGTTTCGGTGGTCATTTCGCAATTTTGCCCCCGCAAGCTGGCCTTTTAAGTTTTGTGTTTTACAATTTTCCTTCAAATTTTCTAACCAGAAATCCAATCAAGGTGCTGTTTGTTTTCACAAGTCTATTTAAGCTTTTGCAAGCAGTCTGTGCCAAGTTTTGGCACTTTTGGTGGACATTTTGCAATTTCGTCCCCCGATCGGGCCTTTTAAGTCTTGTGTTTTACAATTTTCTAACCGGAAATCCAATCGAGGTCCCGCTTGTTCTTACAAGTCTATTTAGGCTTGAGCAAGCTGCCCGTGCCAAGTTCCAACAGTTTCAATGGTCATTTTGCAATTTCGCCCCCCAAATAGGCCTTTTAAGTCATGTGTTTTACAATTTTCTTTCTAATTTGAAGTCTTGTGTTTTACAATTTCAGCACTTTTGTTCAACACAACCAGACATATTAAGTTAAATGCTTGTCATGATTTGAAAATTAAATTATGAAAAATATACTTACAAAAGTACTTGTCAATAAGATTCCTCTAATGGATAATCATCTTCATCAACCTACATGCCTGCCCGATCCTTACGCATCCTCATAAACTTCTCAATCTCTTCAAATCTTTTGTTTTGCATTTCAATCATTTTAGTCTGCTCTTGTGCTACCAGGTTCTAGGCTGCAATTTGTTCTTATTGGACCTCGGACAAATTCTTCAATGACTCTAGTTGTTTTTATAGGCTTGAAATCACCTCAATATGTGTTTGTGCACTAACAAAAGATTCGGATGATGATGGTTTTGGACCAACTCCGAAGCCTTTTAAGTATCCCGATTTCTTTCCAAGAACCTCAATTGACAGCTGCTCCTGAGTTAAAGGTACTGCCCTAGGCTCTAAAGACTTTTCACATCATTTTTTGAAAGTTTCCTATCAATTTGTGAACAACTTCAAAAAATACAACCATTTACATAAATATGTTAACTCTATTAATTGGCATACTTACATGTAATTCACCACTTATTGGGGCTGCCCAATCCGATTTTCTCTTGCTCCGATGGGAATCTTTGTAGAAGTCTACAATGGCAGTCTTCTCGGTACCCTATTTTCATTCCAAAGTAAGCATAGATAATTAATTTTAACGAAATCACACTTAATTTTAACGAAATCACACTTTTAAATATAATAAATGCATCACTTGTTTATACATTGTAGCTTGGAATAACTTGGAGCCCATTGTATGATTATATGGTAACCTCGATCGACTATCCCTTGCTTTTTCAGCCAAGTTCTACAAAATTAATTGATTAGTAAAATTAAATTGAAATTACAACATGATTCTTTAAATTAGAAAATTTTACCTAATGATCGCCATCAAGCCATACATGATTGATCATGTATACCCAAGCCTCATAATCGACCCTTTTGTATGGTTTACTGTAAGGCTCAACACCAGCATCTACAAACTTCGAGTAATGAGTCTTCATCTTGTTACGCCAAACTTTTGTAAAGAGTTTTACACTTTTTATTGACTCCTTTCCGAACCTCTTCATCCTTATCATAATCAACAATCTCAAATTTATCCTGCTAATATAGTGAATATTTTTATTAATATCAAAATGCAAGTAATTGTGATAATCTAATTATTTTAAAAATAACAAATATATGTATCCGAACTGCTTGAATGATTGGGGCTTTACGAATCCCATCAATCTTGTCCCACTTTTTATACCAATGATTGGTGCAACCATCCTTATCTGTAACCTAAGTTCATTTGCAAATGGAGTGGCATAAGGCCCTACTGACACCTTTGCATCTATAGGGATCCAAACAGGAAATTTTTCACCACCATTGTTAGCTATGAGACGTGCTATGCTCTTCCCTCTAGTCTGACCCCTTACTTGTCTAGAACGAGTACGCAAACTAGTTGTTGATGGTGCATCCTGGGTAGTAGTTGCATTAGTAGATGGTGCAATCTGGGTAGTAGCTGCATTTGTAGATGGTGCAGGCTGGATACTTAGAGCATTTGTAGATGGTACACTCTGAGTAGATGGGGTTAAATTAGGTGGTGCATGCTGAGTAGGGATAGCAACTCTAGCTGCAGCTTGTTGGGTAGGTAGAGGAACTTTGGATGATGCTACACTTCGAACTTTACTAGGGCCTGCCATCTAGGACAACAACCTAGCAATTACGTATGTGACGCATATGAAAAATAAGAAATTACATTAATATCAATGGATGTATAATAAAATCAATATCAGAACATAAGTGATAACTAAACGATAACATGACATAAGAAAAAAAAATTCAAAAAAAAAAATTGGAGAAAGAGAGAGAGAGAGAGAGAGAGAGAGAGAGAGAGAGAGGGACACACACAAATACACATATACTCAAAAAATCTTTTGAATAGCCATTATACTCAAACTCAAAGGCACTTAAACAACAGTGTCATAAAAACATAAAATGATACAATAATTAAAGTTCTATGCCAAAATCTATATTAGAATCAAAATGATTATGTTGGTCATCTTCTTGGATACTCAATGCTCGTAGTAATCATCTTCATTATCGCACCCCTCTTCATCATCAACACCATCATTGTGTGCTCAACTAACTGATTGTAAAACCACCTCACTTTGGATAATTTGAGGATCAATGTCATTCCTATGAAGTGAGATTGTGACAGGGTCCTCAACACTGACTAGGACATCAGTTGTTTCATTATGTTAGAATACATCATCAGGTTCAATGCCATCTTGTTTTGGTACATCCCATATTCCCCGATGTTGTAGTCTTTCTACAAATTTCCAATGTCCACCTAACTTTGTATCATCAACATAGAAAACTTGTTTCACATGACTTGGTAAAACAAATGGATCATCTTTACACCATCGACTTCTAACATCAATACTTGTGAAATGTATATCGGTATGTAATGTTCTATTGCTACTGGTGTTGAACCATTCACATTGGAATAAAACAACTTGATGTCCAAGTATATAATGCATCTCCCACACTCTATTCAAGTATCCATAAAAGTCAATTGTTTGTCCCTCATGCTCCCCTTCCACAACCAACCCACTATTTTGGCATTTATGACTACTGTCACGATCCTTACTATGAAATAGAACACCATTGGAAATTGCAAGCTGAATACAAATTAACTATCACAGTAGGACCATTTGGTAATGACCATAAATCATTAGTTGCTTCTGGTAATCCTTGACATCGTAATTGGTTCATGTACATAATGACATCAATTTCAATGATTATGTTAGTATTCATATAAGTATAGCTCAAAATCTTTAGGATTATATCTTACGTGTTCTTTGAACCATTTGGGGAATTCCTCTTTCTGTCTCTTTGTGATGTCACATGCACCTTGATTTTCTAAAAGATTCTTGTGTTGCCTACTTACAAACATATGATTGATAAGTAATTTATTATATTTAAAAAATAATTCTATAAAAAACAATAATAAAAACATACTTTAGATAATGGTCCAACCCAAGGCTATTATTCAAGACAAGCCAATAAGTCATTTCACGTTCTTTTTTAGACACATCAGAAGCCCAGGTAATTAGCCCAAAAAGGCAAACATTTTGCGTGAAGACCTCTAACCCCGACTCATGCACATCAACATCAACATTTCGTTCCTCTCGATTAAATACAGTTTAAATCCCACCTAGATACATTGAGCAAAATGTGAGACACTCATTGACAACATAAGCTTCTGTGATCGAACCTTCTGGATGAGCTCAATTTGTAACAAATCCTTTTAAAGTTCCAAGTAGCCTATGAAACAAACAATAAAATAATCTTATTACACGCACACTCACATTTTTATAAATATATATACAGGTTGTGCTACAATTTAATATTCTAGTATATTAAGAAATTTGTAAGTACCTTTCAATAGGGTACATCCACTGATATTGCACAGGCTCACCAAGAATGGCTTCACGCGGCAAATGAATGGCCAAATGGACCATCACATCAAAAAACACTGGTGGAAAAATTTTCTCCAACTTGCATAGCATGAGTACTATGCGATCTTCTAATTTTTCCAAATCCTTCACCTTCGATGTGTTCGAGCAAAGCTCTTGGAAGAAATTTCCCAACTCAAATAATGCAACACAAATATCATTGTGAAGGTATCCACGCATTTCAATGGGAAGAAGTCACTGTAGAAGGACATAGTAATCATGACTTTTTAGGCTTGTTAACTTATCACCTTTTGTGGTCACACACCTTAAGATGTTTGTTGTATAACCATCAGGATACTTAATTGACTTCAAGAACACATAGAAAACCATGCCTTTCATCTGAGGACAAAGTGTACAATGCTGGGGGCTTTTCAAAAGACCCATCGGCACGCCTTTTTGGGTGCAACTCCTTCCTTATTTTCATACCTTCCAAATCCAGCCGTGCTTTTTCTGTCTTTGTTCTTTCCATCTATACTCAGTAATGTTCCAAGTAAACTATCACATATATTCTTCACTATGTGCATAACATTGAGGTTGTGTCGGAGTTTAAGTGTTTTCCAATATGGTAACACAAAAAAGATGCTTTTTTTTTTTGTCCAGTTCAATACTGGATTTTCCCTTTTGTCTTTTCTTGTTGGTTGAATGCTTTCCAAATGGTCTGAATGTCCCTGAGTCCAATTGTTCTAAGATTTTCTCCCTTGATAACTCCAAAGGTCTTGACACAAACTTAGTCTTACTGTTATAAAGTCAACTCCTCCGCCAAGGGTGGTCATCGGGCAGGTAACGGCGAGCTCCTATGTACCTTATCTTACCTCTCAACCGTTGTGAGGATGCATTCTTGTTACATGTGGGACAAGCCAAATAACCTTTCGTACTCCATCCTAACAAGTTGCCATATGCAGGAAAGTCAATTAATTCGAAAAGTTAATTCGGTTGAGGCATCATAAGTAAGCACACCATCTTCCCACAACTCTTTTAACTCATCAATTAATGGTCGCATGTAAACATCGATATCTCTCCCTGGTGCTTGTGATCTAGGGATAACCAATGAAAACATACTAAATGATTGTTTCATACATTTCCAAGGAGGCAAGTGGTAAGGCATAATAGTCACAGGCCACATACTATACGAGTTGCTCATGTTTCCAAAAGTATTGAAACCATCAGGGGCCAACCCTAACCTCACATTTCGAGTCTTTTGGAAAAAAAAAAAAAAGGACTTTGCCTATCAAAATCTTTCCACACCTCACTATCAATCGGGTGTCTCAATATCCCATCATCTACTCGATTCTCTTTGTGTCATGTCATATCTATAGTTGTTTTTCTTGACATATATAATCTCTAAAACCTCGTTGTCAATGGGTAGTATCTTAAAATCTTATAAGGAATTTTCTTACCTTTTCCATCATTCAACTTGTATCTAGACTCTTCACAAATCGGACAATTCTCTAAATTTGCATTCTTCTTCTAGAAAAGTGCACAATGATACTTACATGCATGAATCGACACATATCCTAAGCCTAAGTCACGTAAGAATTTTTTGGCTTCATAAAGGGTCCATGGAATCACTTGATCACTTGCCAATAGAAGGTCCTTTTACATACCCAACAGCATGTTGAATGACTTATTACTCCACTTGTTCAACACCTTCACATGAAGCATCTTAACAACAAATGATAAATGAGAAAACTTACGACACCCAGGGTACAACTCTCTTTGAGCATCATCCCCTTTTTCGACATTATTAGCCACATCATCATCGTCATCAGCCTCCTCATCCCCCTCGTTTTTATCATCATTCATGATAGTCCCCATACAAACATCTTTTGACAAATTTAGGATTTCATCTTGATCTTCGCCTGTCTCCTTTTCTATTCTATCTCCAACACTTCCAAAGTCATTATGGTTATCATCATTCAATGCATGAGATTGATTCATGGGAACATATTTCCCATGATGCACCCAAGTCTTATAAGAATGGGACATCCCTTTCATGATCAAATGATACTCCACAATTTTACTAGTGTGTCTGTGGACACCCCATTTTTTATCACCCGCAAGGCCTGAGCGCTTTGCCCGGTACACTTGATGAAAAAAAGCGGTGTTGTGCGTGGTTTGAGATCTCAATGAAGGGGCCATGTTAAAGCTCTGAAACAATCCCGACTCTCCCATATTTCCACTGATTATACCCAAGAAATCCATTTTTACACATTGTGCCACCCTATGCTGAGGCTGAAATAGAAAAATAGGGGAACACATTGAGGCCCAACAGTACCTTAGTGAGGGCCGGTCATGGCTATTGAAGGCCGGCCATGCCTTAGTAACGAGAAACATTGCTCTGGGTGGGAGACCACCAACTGTCCATTTTTGAAGATATTTATGATCTTTTTTCCTCAAATTCTATAAAAATGACCATATATCTCTGTTTTGAGAGTTGAAGAATTTCTACAAAGCCTCTACATCACCTTGAGAACTCCTTCTCTTTCTTCTTGTGCAAGCAACACTTTGAGCTAACCTATCACCTTGAACCTATATCCATACACCATATACACCTTCATACCTTGGCCTAGGAACCTTGGTTGAGCCTTGAACACTATAATTCAAGCTTGAGAGTGTGTTGAGACTTAGTTTGAATCATAAACAAAGAGCTACCTTTGTCAAGAGGTATAAGCTTGTCATCCTCTCTTTTACCTCTTGTTCTTTCATTTACTATCTAGTTCTTGTAGTTCTATGTTCTTTTGATTCTATTCCAAGTGTTTGAGTTTGGGTCTGGAAAGCTACCAAAAAGGTAGAGAGAGTTTACACTCTTTCTGCACCTTTACCTATAGCTCAAAACCTTACTTTTACACTCTTTTTCTTTGTTCCCTAAACTGATTTTCAGAGTTAAAAAATGCTAAAAATCATATTTTGAGGTTTCAAAAGTGAAGGGGCTAGCCATCTCTCCTTGTTCTTGTTTACTAGTCTTGTTTTCTCTCTTCATTGATTAGCTTGTTAGGCTCTTTTCATGTATTCTAAGCTATTGTTTTTCATCTCTTGAGGGTTGTTTTGGGGCTATTCTATGTTGTTTAAACAGTTCATGCTTTGATTAGCTTGGTTGTTGTCTCATAAGTTTGCCTACATAGCTTGTTTTATATTGTTCTTAGCTTTTCTTTAACTCATTTTCATGTTTAAGGACCTCATTTTAATAATCAACTTGCCATTCATCTCTTTCATTTGGGAGTTGTTTCAATTGGTTGACGGTTATTCAAAACATGAACTAGCGATTTATGCTTAATGGCTTAATCTCTACGGAGGTTCATTGCCAATGGCATAGTCTCTTTTTCATGTTGAGAATCACCCCTCATTTGACATATTTCTCATTTAGTGGACGTAACAATCGTCCTAGACTTAATGGATTAAACAATGATAAAGACTAATGAATTTGGATTAAAATGAATCAACCCACATAAAGAAAATGAGTTATAATGCTTGGGGTTCGGCCAAATGTTATGCCAAATCCATTGTGTCAAGGGTTGTCTTACATCAATTCATGATGTTTTGATGAATCTTGAAGCGTCTCTACCTCTCTCTTTGAGTTAACTCTATGATAGGAGGGCGGGGTGGTTGTTGTTCATTTTATTTATTGATTTTTGTCCAAAATTGTACCCAAAATCATCAAGCAATCAACTTGCTCATTGATGGTTTTGGAAATGACTCCAACCTTCTCTTGAGGCTTCCCCATGACGGAGAAGTGTGAGAGGGACAAATAGAGTCCAGAACACTCTGTTTGCACTGTTCTCACTTCAGAGCACAAAAGAGGATTTTGCAAGAAATTGAGGCACGACCGGCCTTCTTTAGGCCTAGCCGGGCTTCATTGAGGGCCAGCTGGTCATCAATGTTTGGTCAACAGTATATTTTGCATAAAATAGAGGGCAATGGTTAAAGGTGAAATAGAGCAAGCTTGGGGGCAAATAGAGCTGTTCTTGGACATTGTGCATGCAACCCTTGCACATCCTTGTTTACATCATGATCATTGTTGTAATTAATTAATTAATTTATTATTGTTGCTATAATTAGTCGTGTTAGTTATTAGTGTCGTAATTAATTAATTTATTATCATTGTTTATGTGTAATTGTTATAAGCTAGTTAGCTTAAATAGTTAGTCTACTTATCATTATTTTCCTTGTTGTAATAGAGTAGTTAACTAGTTATTCTTTTCCTATTTATTCATTCGGTTTTGTAATAATTAGTTTAATTTGGGCTTTCAGACTTTGATTCACACCCTCTTGCACGAGATCAATTATGTAATAAGTTGTATGTCTTCCAACCCCACGTCTTTCTCCCTTTTACTTGCTTGCTTACGATGGTTAGCTTAAGAACATCATTTTTAAAATTAGCATTCTTATGTTTTACATCCATTGTCTTACATGCAACCAAACTACACTACAATGCAGAGAGGGTGCAAGAGAATTATTCAATTCTCGATACGTCTCACTCAGAGAATACAATACCTGTGCGGCTCATCTGGTTGCACCAGCTTCAAATGAACCGTACATACAATATTGTGCCTGAAACAGAAAGAAAACTCAACAAGTACAATATTGTTAGCAACATGCATGACAATGCAAGTTAAGACTGCGTGACAACACAAGTGTAGGAGTGCACGACAATGCAACCTATGCGCAAAATGATATGCAATATTCACAAAACTATGTTTAAACAATGCAAATGATATGCAATGCAATTGAATCATGATCAAATCATGAGCGGTTCAAAACCATACAAATGTCATAAAGATGATGGAGATGCAAAGTTCATCTACCATAGAAAAGGTGCCGCAACCCTCAAACCACAATACCAGCAGTGGAATAGGCGCGTACACATACAGAACTATGAGTGATGTAGACGGAACACAAGAACAAGTAATTGGGTGGCATGACATAAGTAAGGCATGCTCTGCTCAGGAAAGCTCATGATCCTAAATGCTGGATGCAATCGAACTACACTACAATGCAGTATATACAGTGGATAAGGCCTATGGCCAAACCGTATCTTGCCTAGGAAAGGCATGGACACATACAAACTGCGTCTAACACATAAACGGTGCCGTCACCCTCAAACCACAATACCAGCAGTGGAATAGGCGCGTATACATAATATCATAACTGTGCTTCGACGTGAAAAATATGGGCACATACCAGACTAAGCTCAACATGGAAAGGCGCAAGCCATAGATAGAGGTGATGCAGTGAATGCATGCAAGCTACAATGCAATATTTACAATATGTAATGGAATGTATGTAAATGCAATATTTACAGTGAAATGCATGACATATGCACTATATACAAGGAATGCATGACATATGCACTATTTATAGTGAAATGCATGACATATGCACTATTTACAATGTATGCATGACAATGCAATATGACAATGCACTATTTACAATGTATGCATAACAATGCAACATATGTACAATGCAATGCATGACATATGCATGTTGTTTTTGTTTTTTTTGAAATGCATGCAAATGCATTAATGATGCATGTTTTTGTTTTTTTTTTTTTTTGAAATGCATGCAAATGCATGAATGATGCATGTTTTTTTTGTTTTTTTTTTTGAAATGCATGACAATGCAAAAGATGCATGACAATGAGCATGAGGTTGAATGCATGACAACGCATGTCTTTTGAAATGCATGACAATGCATGGAATCTTAAATGCGCGACAACGCATGTCGCTTGGAATGCATGATAAGATGAAACCTACCGAAAGTTGTTCGGGCACGACAAACACCGAAGGACTTGCACCTTCAGAGGATTTAAGGTCTCCTAGACTGAGCGTATTTGAGGTCTCGCCAGACCGTAGGGAGGTACAAGTCGTGCGTGTTACAACGCGTGTGCATGCAACGGATGATGTGTGCTACAACACATGCGGACATGCAAGCACCAAAGGTTTTGCACCTTCAGAGGATTTTAAGGTCTCCTAGACCGTTGCGCATGACAATGCAAGCAAAATGACGTATAACTCAACGTGCGTTCACGACAAAGCGTTGTAATGTATGTAGGTGGGGCAACTTTCGAATCTTGAAAGAGACAAAAGGATAAAAAGGATACACCGCACCCGTATTCAAGCGCTATGCACAGAAGTCACGGTCCGAGGTCAAAACGGAGACCGGTTGAGCTTCGGAAATGCACTTTCTTGCACTGTCTTGAGCAATGAAGGCCCCAAACCACACATTTGACCCAAACAAGGGTGTAGGAGGCTCACCGGCCACTGGAGGAGGTCACCGGCCATCCACCGGCCATCAAAACAGATCACCGACCATCTATTTGGCCGACCGGCCAATAGTGTGGCCGACCGGCCAAACATGCCTGAATTGGGGCAGTTTGGTCCTTTGGCCACGGGGCTTTTAAAATAGGGGTTTAAACCCTATTTTCTTCATTCCCTCTTGCTTGAAAATTCCTCCCTCACCTCTCTAGGCTATTTCTCTCCCTTCAATCCTCCATTTTCCTTGATTTTAGGGCCCGTTTTGTTGTTCGATTCGTGAATACCTTCGCGTTTTGAACATTTTGAACCGAACAAAACTTTGTTTCGGTGTCTCTTTTTCGATTTTCGCTATGCAAGGCTTCTTTCCCTCGAGTTCACCTCGATCTCTGTGCCTTTTTCGCACGCCGACCTTTCCGGCCATTTTTCACCCTCCCGGGGTTGACTTTTCAGTTGACTCTTCGCATTCTCACCCAGTTTTCACTTTTCCAATCATTTTCACACTCTCTTCGAGATGGCGGATGATATTCCAGGTGGTGGAGCTCCCCCGGAGGTAGATATGGACCTAGAGGCCGAGCTTTTGCCTCTCAACGTCCATTCGTTCGATTCGGCAACCTACAGGCCGGCGATTCACGAGCTGCCTCCTGACGGACTGCACCAGTTCAGGAGTTTTGACAGGAGGATGCCACCAGAGCTGCTTCTGCGCGAGCCTGAGACACACTTTTCATACGGCGCTTTTGCGGTATATTCTTCCCCGTTTCATTTTCTACAAAGTAGAATACCTAACTGCCATAGTCGATTCTGCCTTTAACTGCTTGATCTGGATACACCGATATACTATATGTTGTAGTTGATTGTGAACATACCTGTATTCAGTATCTGTTTGAATTGGGACATGCGCACACACACTGTACTTGCCCTGAACCACCCAAACACCCTAACACACCATACACTATAGTTCACTGCGAGCACACCGGCACCCAATGTCTACTCGAATCTGAACACGTGCACACAGGCTATATCTATACTGAGCCACTAAAACATACTGACACAGCATACGCTGTAGTTCTCTGCTAGCACACCGGCACCCGATGTCTACTTGAATCTGAACACGTGCACATACGCTATATTGTTACCAATTCTGAATGCTCTTCAAAACTGTATATTGAATATTGCTTTGCAACTGTTGCTTTTGAATACAAGGGGATTCCCATACCTGCCGTGTGTATGGGAATGTCACCGCTAGAGGATGGTACATGGAGCTACCGGACACAGTCCGTCACATCGTAGACCAGGCCGGCTTTGGCGCCTTCTGCAGGGGACTTTCCCGTCTTACCGCGAGCAGGCCTCTCCTTGCCGCTCCGATGGAGAGGTGGTGGGACACCACCGACTCCTTCCACTTCTCTGCCACGGGAGACATGACGATGACTCCCTATGACTTCTCGATGCTCACCGGCATTGGGGTAGGGGGTGATCTGATCCCCTTTGACACAGACATGGACGAGTGGAAGGCCGCTCAGATGTATTTGCTGGGCGTCCTACCGCTTCTTGCTCGCCTAGGCTTCATCAGATACTCGTGGTTTGAGGACCACTTCCGGATTCAGCCAGCTCTAGCGGAGGGGGCGCCGATGACTCAGGAGGAGGTGGAGAGGTACGCACGCGGCTTTCTCATGTTCTTGTTAGGGACGACCATCTTCGCCGACCGGGCGAACACCGTGCCCCTCTGTTTGCTGAACGCCTTGGTGGATGTCACACGGATCCTACGCTATGACTGGGGTGGGGCAGCCTTGGCCACACTCTATGGATACATGAGCTCATTATCCTAGTGCAGCGGGCAGTTGCTCGAGGGCTACTGGCGGGCTTGGGAGGTACATTTTCTTTTCTGCTTTTACATTTCTACTTTACATTTCCTGTGCTCTGTACACTACACACACTGCGGTCTGCCTCATCTTGTTGTACCTTTACACCTACGACACATATAATCACTTTACCTTGTTGTACCTCGCACACACGGCACACATATAATCTACTTTACACTGACTGTACACTGCACACACTGTACACTCTGCACAATACACTGCACAACACACGGTTCTACAATTTCTGCTTTATTCTGCATTCTGCTTTATCTGATAAGCATACTGATATCTGCTCTGTAGTTGTGGGTCTACGCCTACTTCCCGAGGCTTGCGCCAGTGCCCGACGAGGAGACCCCTCTCGGTGTTCCTTTCTCTCGCCGTTTCGATGTGAGGTGTGTGCGGAGACCCTAGGAGATGTTCATATTCTTCTGTCGCTACTTCGACACCATTACCCCCGCAAAGGTATGTTCAACTTTAGAGTTTATTCCAAGCTCTGCTTTGCATTGTATTTTCAATAATAGTAGATAATCGGCGCATATCATTTTGATCACTGGCGACCACAGGCTCCATTGCGATTGCATCGGGAAGCGGTTCGGTGTTGAGTAGAGGTTCAAGATCTTTGGAGGGCACTGATGCAGCCGGGCTTGGTACTGGTGGCGTTTCTTGCGCCAAACCACAGGCTTACAGCGAGAGATAGTCAGTCCGTCTCCTACCCACACGAGGGACACAGAGAGGTGCACTCCAGAGTAGATGGTGGATTACACGATCGGCTGGGATGCTGATGGCCGGTGGGTGGCGACTACAATGCGTCGGACCTACATCATGCGGCCTTTGGCGGTGGTCGAGCTAGAGAGGCGCGCCGATGGCTAGGGCGAGGGAGGCGAGCGAGGAGCATCGAGGATGGCTTAAAGTGGCGAGGGAGTCAGAGAGGACGGGGGGCTAGTTGGCCAGTACTGCCCACGATGATGACATGCCGAGGACAAGGTGGGGAGACCTATCAGATCCCCTTCGCTTCCCCTCCGGTTGATCACGAGTTAGTCGGGTTCTACGACTTACCCCTGGTATGTACTATTGCATTTTGCATCTTGCATTGTCATTCCATTTCATTCGATATTCTGCAGAATACTGATGCTTCTAACACTTTTGCAGGCTTCCTCCGAGTACACTCGTCAGTCCTTGGAGCTGACTGCTTCGGTGATGGGGATGCTCCAATGAAGCCTAGATCTTCTAGCTATTTATAGTATTCTGGTATGTTCTTTTGACCACAGTCTCAAACCATACGTAAACTGTTTCACATAATCTAACGCATCGCACTGTCAACATAACACTCGATACACGGTAGCCTACAGACTGTTCACAGCATCACTCACGGCATTCATGCACTGCACTCAGTCACTGCATTCTGTACCAACACACTGTTCACAGCATTCGCACACTATACTCATACACTGCACATAGTATTCACATACTCCACTCATACATTGTATTCTGTATTCATACTCTGCTTTGCGTAGCATACTGATGCGTTTGCCATTTGTGCTTTTCAGCCTCCATTCCAGATTCCTGCTGCAGGAGGTGCTCCGGCTGGGCCTTCTGTTCCTGCTCGAGGAGGAGGGCGAGATGGCAGATTATACCCCCGCACCAAAGCGGGGAGCACTCATGTCGGGAGTAGCTCTTGGGCACCAGTTCCTGATGACGATGAGTCTGAGACGGAGGCGGAGGCAGAGGCAGAGTCATCCGAGGGGGAGACCAGAGATGGCTCAGACTCATATGACGGTGCTGATGACGATGCTCCTGGACCTTCGTCCAAGAAGAGGACGAGGACAGACTCACGTGCCTGAGACCAGTTGGCATTGATCCAGACTTTTATTGCTTTTCTTCTCTTGTTTTGCTTTTCTTTTTGTTGGTAGATTGAGTACCTTGTACTGCCGCAGGCAGGTTTTCGTTTTCTCCAAAACTTTGTACTTGAAAAGATGATGAAATGAAACAAACTTTTTATCTGAAAAAGTGTTACATTGATACATTTCATACACTACATCGCGTTGCTTCATATTACACCTCAATGTAAATGAGATTGATCTTCTGTCTGAAAATCAAACACTTGTATTGTAATAACCAGGTAATGAACCGGCCAATCAGCAAAACAACTCAAACAACCTACTGCTCATTCTGAACACACAGCCCATAACACAGCACTTGGTTCAAATCTGCACACAGCTCATACACCCAATTCAATCTGAAAGGATGGAATACAAAGGTGGAATCTACTGAAGCTAAAACACACTCGGATGCAATCCGGAACCCACATGTTCACTGTTTCCAAGTGTCCTGGGTTGAACCCCTGCAGTTTTATGAAAGAACTACATCGCGTTTTGCACAAATGTGGAGAATGGCAGAGCACTCTGGGCACAAAAATGATTTTTAGAAAAGGGTTTTCAACCAGGTATTGAGTCTACCACTGAACACAGTGAAAACGACTTGATAATGGAAAAACAAAAGGTAAACAACCTAAACACAACGAGACACGCTCGGATATGTTTCCAAACGAGGATTGAGACAAACAAAGCAAAAGACACGACAAACAGACGTGTTACAAAGACAAAAGACCTCCTAAATCACGAAGAGCCAGTTTCTTCGGGTATCTTTGCCCACCCTCTTCTCGTTTGTGATTCTCACATCACTCAGCCCTCAGGCTCGGTTTTTCTCTCAAAACCCTTTTGCTCACTTTTCTCTCAACTTACATCTCTCTATTCTTTAATCTCTCATTTTGCATCCCTTTCCTGGGTGGTTGATGGATAAACAAGAGGTTGTGGGTTTATGCCCAACACTGTTAGCCCACAGCTATTTCTTCCGGTGACATCTAGTCGATGCCCCGGCTGAGGGAATGGAGTATCTTGATCCATTCCGATTCGTGCTCCGCACTTGGTTTGATACCTCATTGCTTGGAGGGTGTTGAGAGCTTTCAGCTTTTTGTTGTTAACCTCAGTTGTGCCCTCTTCTGGCAGGTAGAGTGCCCTTCTTGGCAAGTATGTTGAAAATGGGGGAAAGACAAGAAGCCTGACTCAACTGTGCCCCTAGTTCATTGTTTTGACCATTTTTTGTTTTGGTTTTCTACTAAAACAATTTGACCAAAATGAGAGTTTGATTAACATACTTGTTCCATTTTTGATTAGAAATCATGCAAGTCAGGCTATGAGCACTGAAAATTTTCCTTTTTGGGTCCAAGAAAACGGTCCAGTTTTGGAAAATGAAATAATTTTCAAGAAAATGGTCAACCTCAATAAAAATTTTCAAAAACTGTTTTTGCAAACGGTCAATGCTCAACGAGCGCAGAACTTACTCTCGAGATGCACAACCTCGGATCGGAGGCAATGGAAAATTGCCCCTTGTCTGGATGGCACTGCATGGCAACGGAAAGTTACCCTGGTTTGAATGGCGATTCATGGCAACGGAAAGTTGCCCCTTGTTTAGATAGCGCCGCGGCATTTTGTAGTCAATCCTCATTAGCGATGATCACGATCGAACTCTTGGATACAGAGAAGATGAAGATGGTCAAAACCAATATATGGACACAGTCACTTTGAATGTGTTGGTGGCTGGACTTCAGGATGAAGTTGCCTACGTATCCCAAACATGGGAATCAAGCCTTACGTATTTCCGGTCGTCACAACTGAACTATCGAATTCAGAGAAGGCAAGGATGATCAAAACCATTACATGGATACACTCGATTTGGAAGTGTTTGTGGCTGGACTTCAGGATGAAGTTGCCTACGTATCCCAGACATGGGAATCAAGCCTTACGTAGTTCCGGTTAAGGTACGCTCGTGTATTAACCCTCACCACGCTCTAACTTTTGCCAAGGCCGCCCTTCCGGGTTTTCAACCTTGCGAGCTATGTTTTTCTTTTCTTTTTTATTTCTTTTCTTTTTTCTTTTTCTTTTTTTTTTTTTTGCATTTTTCTTCTCTTTATTTTCTTTTTTTTTCTATATTATTTTTTTTGGCTTACTCTAACTTTTGCCTGGGTCTCCCTTCCGGGTTTTCGGCCCAGCGAGCCTCTCAAAGGGTAAAAGTGTAACAAGCCCATGCCAAATGGTTGTAGGGTTTTGAAGCCATCTGTAACCAAGAGAGTGGCTGTTGTATTGATTTACAGAAGGATCCATCTTCGGCTCTTTGAGCACATCGGACATTTTTTGCCCCTAGTTCGAGGGGTGCTTCTGATTTAGCTTCGCAAGTTTCTTCTGATGAGGTCTGATCTTCTCGATCTGACTTTGGTGCCTCTTGTTTGAGGGCTGCTTTAAATCTGGCCACACAGGCTTCACATTGCGGTTGACTGTTGATCATTCTGAATTCAAGGTCAAGGTTTTGAGAGCAAAGGGATTGAATCTTGAGGCTGAGAGCAATCCTAAGCTGTACAATCTCTAGAGCAATTCCACACAGGTCTTCGCAGGACTGCGCAAAACATTTTGTTTTTGAAAGTTTTTAAGAAAGCGACAAATCGCTCGTGCTGAAGATAGTGTAGAACCAATCTGGATCAAGCCAGGGTCCTTCCCAGTACTCATACTAACAAGCATGATTTTATTCATTAAAGGTTTAGCACGCCTCTCTTTTTCTCAGTTGGTCAAATTTTGCAAAACCCGAGGAATTCCTTCCCCTTCGTTTTCACCGCAGTGTTCGAAAAGTTTTTTTTAAAAAAAACTTAGGTCAATGCAATGATTTAGGCACAAAAGAGCAGGTGAAATGCGCTGCCGTTCATTCTAGCTTGTTGGCACAACAAGCTCAAAGCAGTAATAGGCACGGAAACATGATAGCCGCAGCTGTTTCATTCAAAACCTCCGGTTGCAACTGGCTCCACAGTAGAGACAGAATCAAAAGAAAACAGAAGAATAATTACAAAAATATGATATCCGAGGCCACAACCTGGAATCACCGGACATTCTATACAAAGGGACATACTCAGTACAACAAGACAGACCCTTAAGAAAAAAGACAGACTCAAGACAGTGAGACAAACTCAAAAAAAACCAAAGAACTGGCTCAATACCCAAGCTAGAAATTACAAAAAAAAACCAGCATTCGCAGATGCTAAAAAATAGTGCGTGCCAGACGCCACATCTGAGATACACCGAACGCCGCCTGCGGGTGGTCCAACTTCTGATCACATACTCGCAGTATCCTCGAAATCTAACAACTCAACAGTGACAGACTTCGTTGAGGTAGGCGGGAGGATGACCTCATTGTCGATCAAATCCTGTACTTCATGACGAAGACGGAAACAGTTGTCGGTGCAATGACCGGTTTGCTGGTGGTATGTGCAGTACAAGGTAGCATCGTGTGTGAGAGGGAGATTCTTTGGGAGAGGCCGAGGCTCGAGGGGTTTAAGGTGCCCCCTTTCAGCAAGGATCTGGAGTGCCTTAGACAAAGGCATGTAGAGTGCGTGGAAGACTCTGCGGCCTCGGGGCAGATACTTCGAAGTTTGCTGACTTTTGCCGGACGCACTAGCAAAAGGATCGGCAGGTGCCGCCTTGACTTTCTGATCCTTTCCCGGTGCAGGGTTGGGATTGGAGGGAACTGTTCTGGCATGACGGGGCCTCTCCCGATTTTCTGTCTGGCTGGAACTTCCCTCGGTTGGAGCAGGGAAAGCATCATCTACAGTTTTGGCCACTACCGTGGATATTTGCTGTTTACTCATCCCCCCGGCTTTCAAAGCCTCGACTGCCCACAGCAGCTGTTCAACGGGATCAACACTTGTTCCCACTTTGTTCTTACCTCTGGCCTCAGCTTGATCGAGGGTTTGGGTTGCTTCATCAGGGCGGAACCTGGTTGTTGTTGACACGTCATGTCCATAGCTTGAGACAGCCTCAGGTTGGCTGAGCTCGATTACAATTCGCCCCAGTAGCAGGGGCTCCTATGATACAAAATTCCCGGCGTAGGATGGGGTTGGTGGCGAAGCCGACATTCCGTAGGCGAGATCAACCACAGATCGTTGAAGATCACCAATCATTCCCATTAACTCGAACGTGGTGGGCTCACGAGCCTGATACAACTGTGGTTCCCAGATCGGGCGCGCGGCATGTGACCTGGGCGGATGCGGTACATCAACATTGGTCTCATCTCGCAAGATGTTCCCTTGGTCCAATGCGGCTGCCATAACCACTATTTCTTCTGAACTTTGCGTTATCATAAGTCGGCTGTACTGAACGGTGACTGACGGATCAGATCTCTGTCTTGCCTCAGCAAAGAAGAACACTGGCTATTCCGTACTAACTCTCTGAACTGAAAGAGAAAACACGCAGCATTTCGGCCCAATCAGAACATACACAAGTCATAACTGAATAACTGCACTTTACTACTGATAACTGTTCGCCAAAACCACTGCCCAAAAAAACTGAATCCGATACCCGCAGATATAACTGATCCTCAAATCCCAATATTGATGCCCTCAGGGTTAATATTCAGACTTGCAAACTGATATATGCATTCCCTATAGAGGTCAACTCAAAAAGCACATAACAAGCAAGCAAGACCCAAAACACCCCTATTTTAGGGTAGGGTTTCCCTATCCTATTTCGTCAGGAGCTAGGGTTTCACTATGCATGCAGCGGTTTCAAACAACCTATGATGGGGTAGCAACCTGTCCTAGCTTGGAATGGTCGCTATGGATTCCGAATATGCACTAGGTCGAATGGTCGAAAAGGGTGCCTCAGAAAGCGGGGTTTGTGTTCTACATCGGCAGAGCTCAGTAACGATAAGCCTTATGGCATGCAGCCTCTGGCAAACCGCTCAGGAATAGCAGATGGCAAACACGGTGTCCTAGGCGCAGCAATGCACATGCAATGCAAAGAAACACATAGGTGTAGTCAAAACAAGATATCATGAGTTCGAGTCAAGTTTTCCAATCTCCCCAGCAGAGTCGCCAGAAACTGTAGACGTCCCCGAACATCCCGGGAGGGAAATCCCGCTCGTTTCCTTCATCTTGGGCTTACTACAGTTCGGACTCAAATTGTCACGGTTCTTAATATGAACCAAAGAGTCCAAATCCAGCAAATCGTTTTGGAAAACAGATTTTTGTAAAGAAGTGCCAAACATGGACTATTTTACCAGATACAGAGTTGCCACCTAAATATTTTTTAAGGGGAAATGTAGGAAACCCTGACTCGTTTGCCTAAGGCCATGTGTCCGTCATCACCAAAGTTGCCTCGGCTCGGGAACTTGGGTACGGTTGGGGAAGGTCAGCTATGAGCACCCCCTCTCGCCCGATCCGAAGATCGGCCTCTACTAACCATAAAACATATGCGTTCTTATTCGAGTTAATTAGCTAATCTTACTATGTGATGCGTACAACACAAAAGTATAGACTAGATCACCTAATTTGGAACAAAGCATTGTATATCCGCCCGTTTGAAAAATGGTTTGAAATTTGCTACTCGCGACTAAGCTAAAACACGGATTTCAATGAGTTGTTCCAACTCAAACAATCCAACCTTCACCCACAGGCATTCAGGTAGTTTATATCACATAAGCATATAGTCACATGGTAAGCATGCTGTCATGTTAACATTCACACTCATGCGAGATGCTAAAGCATAAAAAGCTTACCGAGTACTTCGAGCCAAAACAAAGAACTTGTTAGCAATCAATGTATGATCCAAGTCCATGTCAAGTGGCTAATGCATCGCATACAAAATGCAACTAGAATAGGCTCGGCTAATCCTAGGATGGCATGTGGAATGCAATAAATAACACGTATTCAAGTTAGATTTGGAATACTATGCAGTTAGCATGATGCGCCGAGCCCGGTGCATGCAATACAAATGAATGGATGCACGCATGCATAGCATAAAGATGCTAATTGAAATATGCCCTAATACTAACCATCGAAAGCAGGTAAGTAAAAGGGAGAAAGAAGTGGGGGTTGGAAGATATGCACACACGCACACACACTTATTACAAATTCGCCCTCGCTCGGAGGGACCAAAAGAATAATACACTTTAATTAACCTACAAGCTAATTAAATAATTTACAGACCACCTAATTAATTAACAAATCAATTAAGCTAAGGAAAGCATTTGAAAGGCCTCGGGAAGAGGGACGCACGCGTGCTTGGATTGGCTTCGCCCAGAAATCCAATGCCATGCACAAGCTGCCTCTGTTTTCCCTACTCTGCTCCTCTGAAATTGCACAATTCCCAAGGAACACTCTCTGGACACTGGGGGATGCCACCGGCCATGAGGAATGGTCATCGGTCATAGGGGAGTGATCATCAACCATCTATTGAGCTCTCGGCCACAAATTAATGGCTGGCCGGCACTGAATGTGGTAGGTCGGCCAAAGCTTCGTGCAGAACCTGTTTTGACAGCAGCAGAGGGCAAAACAAGGCATGGCAATGCATTTCAAGCAATGTTTACACCAACCACACTCCTTATCATATTCATGACTCAAAGGAGTGTGGTACTCGATTCTCAGACCACCAATCGCGCATTTCAATGCGTGATGGCCCAAGAAACCAAGTTGTGCGTTCTAATTTCAAATGAAATGCAAACCAACTAAACAAATAAAGCCCAACCTCTATCACTTGATCAAGGGGCAAGGCATGCATGCCAAATGCAACCTAAGCATGCTAGCTAGATATGCAACATGGGCATGCAAGGTGCAATATGGACAACATGTTAAGAACAATGCATGCAAAATGCATTACAACCTAAGCATGCAACAACGTGCCATGGATTAAGCACACAATGAGGCACATTTGAACTAGCATGCTACAACATGTAATTCATCAAAATATGCAACAAGTATATGGCAATATACAAGGTAAACATGCACCAACATGTAAAGGGTAGACTTATACCAAGATGGACAGCTCTTACTTAAGCCCAAAACAGTGGCCAAAAGCTATGGAAATGGGGCCAATATGCACATACAAACATGCATGCATACAAGGTCCAACACTTAAGCATATAGAGACAACTTTTAAGCACACTTAAAAGAGGGACATCATGAGCATATGGCATGCATATTAAGCTCTGAAATCACACAAAGGATGATGCCAAACCAACCTAAACCAAGTAATCAAAGCATGCTAACATGCCCAAAGCTTGAGACCAACCAAAGGGCTCAAACCATGGCCATGCCAACCAAGCCTCAAAGGGCCAAGGGGACTCCAAACAGCCCCAATGCAGGTCTAAACAAGACCAAAGACACACCTAGATGGCATCCAAATGGTCTAAATATGCAAGCATACAAAAGGGTCCAAACATGGAGCACAAGACAACAACCTTTTAACACATTAAAGGGGCATCAAATGCAAGCATACAAGCATACCATGGGGACTGAAATGATGCTATAAGTGGTGCCAAACCACTGAAACAAGGCAAGGGTGGCATACTAGAAGGGTCAATGCTCAAGGCATACAAGAGAGGTTGCATGGTAGCTATACAAAGCAAGCCATGGATGGCCCAAATAACCAAAAACAGACCTTTAGCATGCTAAAACAAGCATAAAAGCTTCACAAAACTAGGCCAAAAACAAGCTAGATACAAGGCTCAAAGCACAAAGCATGTTAAGGCAATTCATGGCATTACAAGACAAGTATGCAAGGCAAGCATGGTGTGTCTAAACCAAGTAAAAACAGAAGTAAATCATGGCAAAATACTACCAAATGCCTACTGAAGCATGGCCAACATGAACTCAAAAATGTTGCTCACACATGAGGCTTAAATGGCACATATTGAATACAACAAGGAGAGGGGGTGGCCCTCCCCTTCTTAGGACCTTAAACCACCAACCTCACCACTGAAATCCCTCAAGATTTCAGTGGTGAGGAGGCCCAAACAAGGTGGTCCCGGAGCTCACCAAAATACACAAAATGGGGGGCCAAACAAGGCCTAAGAGGGGTCTAACAACCCCAAAGCTCAAAGCAACCTTAAACAACTATTTTAAGCAAGTAAAAACAAGACTTTTATATGTTATACACTAAGCTTGAAACAGCAAGCAAGTTAGGCAAAAAGACTATGCAAAAATGGGATAAAAAGGGCAAGAATCTTACCCTTGAAGGCCTTCTTCACAAGGATCACTCCAGCAGCTTTCTTAGCTCCAAACCAGCTCAAAAACTTCAAAGACAATCCCCTAATGCCTCAGCAACCAAGGTAAGGTGTAATGGTAGGTGTCCTAGGGCAAAACTATGGACAAACACACACTTAGAGCAAAAGAGAGGGAGAAATAGAGATAGAATAGATACACTATGCTAACCCTAGAACCAGAGCTCCCCTCAGCTTTCTTTTAACCCTTGAGGAGGGAGGAGAGGCCCTCCCTTTATAGAGGATCACTCTTGCAAAGCTTACAAAACAAGCTAAGCAAGAGTGAAATCCCTCCATACACGTGTATGGAGGGGGTGCAAAGTGTATGCCAGCTAGCACAGCTGGCATAAAAATATCTACAAAAGCAGATGCACAGTGGTCAGCCAGCTAAAAATGCCAAATTGACCAAAACAATGGTCGGCCGGCCACAAAGAATGCCGGCCGGCCAAACATTTGGCCGATGGCAACAAAGCAATGGCCGATGGCCTCAAGCCATGGCCGGTGAGGTGTGGGGATGGCCAACAAGCCATTTCCTGCCCCTCAAAAGCAAAACACAAGTGTTTGGTGCAAAACCAAACACAAAACAGTCGAGTCGAGAGATCCTGAGGCAAGGCGCATGGCCGAGACCTCCGGGAACTCGAGACGAACACAAACACGGATAATCACCGAGTGTTCAAGCGATAACGTCCAAGTCTTGAGGACGGTCAAAAATGGGGTGTCTACAGGGTCTAGCGTTCGTCTGAGTGAAGTTGCCCAAGGCTTGAAGGAGGGTAAGAGCTGCATTGCCATGACATTGGCCGAGACACTGATGGGCTTAGATGCTTTCCATCGCTGGGAAACAACCAGATTTGCGGGGAGTCCACTACTGCTGGAGGTAATGTTTCCCTCCCTATCTCAAATATATATTGCTCACATCACTCAGCCCTCAGGCTTGATTTTTTCTCACAAAACCTTTTTCTCACTTTTCTCTCAACGTACACCTCTCTATTCTTTAATCTCTCATTTTTCATCCCTCCCCAGGTGTGGTTGATGGATAAGTTGCAGGCTGTGGACTCTTGCCCAGCATACTCAGCTCGTGGGTACTTCTTCCAACGACGTCTAGTCGATGCCCTTGATGAGGGATGGTGGTTCGACTGGATGTGCAATTTGTCTGCAGATCGTATTGCTTGGCGGTGCCCTTGGATCAATCTACCGGCAATGAGCTACAGCATGTCGCGGCAGACTGGGATTCAGTTGATTGGTCCGACGCACTCCGTGTTTTACTTTCCTTTCCGGTTCCCCTGCCAGTTTGGCCATGATCAGACTTGCCCGCCAGAGGGAATAGAGTACCCTCGCATTCGGTCCAAGGCGCCTGGCTTCTTCGGATGCCACAGCATGGAGGACGACAGAACTCCTGGCCCCCGCTTCCACTTTCAGTTGCATTTTGTCTGATGAGTGCATAGATTGGCTCAATGAAGAGGCACAGATTGGCCCCACTTTGGTGTCAGAAGCTTCGACCAGCTCTGGGAGGGGGCGCAGGAACACCTGACTTAGCTATGCCCCGGATTTATTGCTTTATTAGTACTTTCAAGTTTTCTTTATGAATGTAACCAAAAGCAACTTCAATTTGTATGCAAAAGCAGGAGGACTCTGTATTGAAATCAATAAAATTGAAGGTTGTGGGTACTAAAAATTTTCCGCTTTGGTTCAAAAATGGTCTAAGTTGATGATTTGTGGAAATTTTCAAAAATTTTCCGCTTTGGTTCAATTTGTATGTAGATGATTTGTGGAAAGCCAGTTGTATTTCTCCAACAAGTCAATCACTTCCTTCTTGAAGTGGGGACCATTATCTGAGATAATCTCGTTCGGGACAACATAGCAACAGATGATGTTGTTTCTGATGAACTTCGCAACATGTGATGCCTTCAACACCGCATAAGATTGGGCCTCAACCCACTTTGTGAAATAGTCTATCACGACCAGAATGAACTCATGCCCATTAGACCCCTTCGGAGTGACAGCCCCGATCACATCGATTCCCCAAATTGAAAACGGCTATGGCGAAGTCATATTGTATAGCTTCGATGGCGGGATGTTCATGCGGTTTGCATGGATCTGACATTTATGGCATCACCGAACAAAGCCGATACAATCCTCCTCCATGGTGGACCAGTAGTGACCTTGCCTGAGAATCTTTCGAGCTAGCATCACCCCGTTCATGTGCGCTCTGCACTCTCCTCCATGGATGGCCTCCATTAGGCGCTTCGACTCTTCAGCCTCAACACACAGCTTATGCATTCCCAGATGACCTCTCTTATACAGTTTTCCTCCACAGATGATGAACTGAGCAGCCATTCTTCTGATTGCCCTCTTATCCTTGGCATTTGCCCCTGGTGGATACGCTTCTTTCTCCAAGAAGTTCTAGACATCGTAATACCAGGGGTTCTTATCTTGAACCTCTTCTATGGCAGCAATTGACTTGTAAGTCGGCGTAAATTTCTGGTCGATGATGATCGGACGCATCCGGACTCCAAAAGGGATGTCTGTCATGGAAGATAGAGTTGTTAGTGCATCTGCGAACCTATTGTTCTCTCTTAACAGATGAGTGAAGTTCAGCTTCTCAAACTGAGGAATCAGCAAGTCCAAGGTCTGGTGGTACATTCTCATCTTTTCTTCTTTGACTTTCCAATCTCCTTTAGCTTGAGATACAACAAGGTTCGAGTCCCCGATGACGGCCAACCATTTTGCTCCTAGTTCTAGGGCGGCTTCTAAACCAGCAATGCATGCTTCATACTCTGCTTCATTGTTCAAGACCTTGAACCGGAGTTTAAATGCTAGAGGGATACGGGACTTGTCGGGTGCTATCAGTAACACCCCTACCCCATACCCGTACTGGTTCGATGCTCCGTCAAAATACATCGTCCAAAACTCATCGTCGATATGCAAAATAGCCTCTGCAGGGAATAAGTACTGATCGCTTCATCCCTTCAAGCGGGTGATTGGCTAGGAACTCGCTATCGCTTCTTTATCGACTTGCGAGTCACATTATTTAAATCGAATTCGGAAAGTAACAGCAACCAACGAGCTAGCCTACCCGTAAGTGCCAGTTTCTCGAAGAGATATTTGATGGGATCTAATCTTGAAACCAACATTACAGAGTGAGCTAACAGGTAGTGCCGCAGCTTCCTGGTAGCCATACCAAGGCCAAACAAGCCTTCTCGAGTGGAGTGTAGCGGGTCTCGTAATCCAACATCTTCTTGCTCAGATAGTAGATAGCTTTCTCTGCTTTATCCTCTGATTCCTGCGCAAGCATGCAGCCCATCGTAGTTTCAGTCACTGAAAGGTACAAAATCAACGGTTTTCCTGGCTTAGGTGGCGACAATACGGGTGGGTTCTGTAAGTATTCCCTGATCTGTTCAAAAGCAGCTTGGCATCGGCCGTCCCATTGGAACTTCTTTCCTTTCTTCAGGAGACCAAAGAGTGGTTCACAAGTCAAGGTTAATTTTGAAATAAACCGTCTTATGAATTGCACTTTACCCAGAAAGCCTCTCACCTCCTTTTCAGTCCTTGGTGGTGGCATTTCTAAGATGGCCTTGATTTTGGAGGGGTCGACCTCGATACCTCTCTGTGTAATCAAAAACCCCAGCATTTTCCCCGCTGTGACACCAAATGTACACTTCTGAGGGTTCAGCCGCAACTGAAATTCTCTGATCCTTTGAAAGAACTTTTGCAAGGCGGTGTAGTGGCCCTCTCTTTCTTTAGACTTGATAATCATGTCGTCCATATACACCTCCACCTCTTTATGGATCATGTCATGCAATATCATGGTTGCGGCCCGTTGATATGTAGCTCCAGCGTTCTTTAACCCAAATGGCATCACCCTGTAATAGTAAGTCCCCCACGAGGTGGTGAAAGTAGTCTTCTCCCGGTCTTCAGGTGCCATCACTATCTCATTATAGCCCGAGAATCCATCCATGAACGAAAGCAAAGCATGCCCTGCTGTGAAGTTGGCCAACAATGTTGGCCAACCAAGTTGGGTATTCGGATACCAGCAAAGCATAGCCCGAAACAATGTTGGCCAACCAAGTTGGGTATTCGGATACTAGCAAGAACCCTGCGTCAATTTGCTTGGTGACCTCTTCTTTAATCTTGAGGGCCCAATCCGGGCGGATCCTCCCGAGTTTCTATTTAACGGGTTGGGCCTCTGGGTCAAGAGGGATCCGGTGTTGTACAATCTCAGGATCGATTCCAGGCATGTCTTCGTAGGACCACGTGAAAACATCTTTGAAATCTTTTAATAAATCGACTAAGCACTTGCGTTCTTCCGAAGACAACGTGGACCGATCTGGACCAGCCGCGGGTCCTCCTCAGTACCAACATTAACAATAGTGATTTCATCAACTAAAGGTTTAACAAATCTTTCCTGCTCTTGATCAATTAAGCATTGCAAAACCAGAGGAATTTCTTCACCGTCGTTTTCATCAAAATTTTGAAAGTCCTGATTAATATAATAAATCAAGGGCACAAAAAAGTACTCAGAAACCACATCCATTCCATTCTCATTAAGCACATCCAAATCGTTCGATTCTTCTGTTACAACAGACTCAAAAGAGAAAGAAAAAGATGACCTAGACAAGACTGTGGTATCCGGGTTATCACCCCTAGGATTACCGGACTCAGACTTAGACGAGCTGGAACCTGATTCCGACTCTACAGACTCAGTGGAATCAGATTCCGGCTCACTACCTGACCCGGTGTTGCTTGGGAAAAATCCCTCCTCGTACTGCTAAATGAGAGAGGGTGCGATGGATGCATCCAAAATGCTTGACGGTAGGCTTGCAGCCGTTTCATTTCCAATCATGGACACCGAGAAGTTATCCCCCAAGCACTTCTGTACGATCGAAGGATCTGAAAGTAGACAAGCCAGTGCTATCCCCATTTCAATTTCAGCGCTCTCGGAATCCACATTTTTACACTGCTCAACCTCAACTGATGGGGCTGTCTGCTCCTTGGCAACATTATCCCCGGATAACGGCAGGTCAAAGAAGATCTCAAACCCCGGTAGGCGCCTCCTCTTGGCATTCAGCCATGGCTCTGGGAAGCCACAAAATGGAAAGTCCTCCCTCCTGGAAGCGTCTGCTTAGGGTACCTTGGATGGGTCGCATTAACTCAAAAGGTTTTCCCCGCCTTGTTTGCTCTCCTCCCACCATCTCCTTACCTTTCCTTAGCTACCCTCTTTGGTGGGCGATAACCCAAGCCAAAGGTATGCGGGTTAGCGACACTTCGCCGACATCGCGATGCCTTTCCGGCCACTCTTTCCCAATCCCATCCCAGGGATATGTTGAACTTGTTCATTAGGTATATTGATTGTGCGCTGACATACACCCCCTCCTCAACAGCCAAGATGTCTTGCACGACTCGAGCCTCAGCCAGAGTAAACCCCGATAAGAACACATCCTCCGTGCCATGCTCGATTTCGAAGACTAGTGTAGACACCTCCGGGGGTGGATGGATTGATGAATTTCCAAAAACTATAGCTACCCCCTTCCCGTGAGGGTATTTCAACATCTGGTGTAAGGTGGAAGAAATTGCCTTTACCTGGTGCAACCACGGTCATCCCAAAAGTAGGTTAAAGGTTGCGGGAACGTCCAAGACATGGAAATCGATCTCGTGTTGTCCTGGACCAACCTGGGTCTGAATTTTGGCAATCTCCATCACCTCCCTGTTATCATACACCCAAATCACCTAGGTAGTTGGCACGAAGTCCGCGGGCTTCAACCCGATTGCATATGCCATCCTCGATGGACACACATTAATGGCGGATCCCGTGTTGACAAGAACCACCGGTACCCACTTGTCTCTACATTCCACAAAGATGTAGAGAGGTTTGTTGTGATTTGTGCCCTCAGGCGGTAGTTCTTTGTCAGAAAAGGTCAACGTCGGGGAACCTTCTCCCGGAAAAACCAATTCAACTAGCTTCTCCGGCGTGGTGTCTATCGAGAGTTTGGCCTTGTCCATAGCTGAAAGGGTGGCCTGTCTATGTACTCGATAAGCCATAAGCAGTCCCCAGATAGAGATGTCTTCTTGTATCTTTTTCAACTGTTTCAACATAGCCCCTTCTTCGAGTTGCTTCTCTTTCTGTTTCCCTGCCTCCTTGTCCTTCCCGGACGCTTCTGGTTGATCTAAATGTGGGGGCTTGAAATACCGCCTGCTCCTGGTCATATGATCGACTTCGCCGATGTACCAGGTATCATCAGGTTGATTGCTCCCCCAATCCTCATCCGTGTGGGCAAGACATAGATCATCGTTTTCCCACCACATTCCATCGGCAACAATGACACCGTCCGGCTCATATAAAAATCTCTGCCCGCAAAGACCTTGCGCCTCAGACTTGGTAAAGACATTACGTTCTTGTGCACACAACACTCTCAATCCCTACTGGAGCTTTAGCCTTTCTGGCTATTTTGGAATCTTTGATCCCTTCTTGTTCTAACTACTTCAACATAGCCTGCTCAACATTTCCTGCATTCACAATGCCCAAGTCCCGAGTGAAATTCTTAGCGCCGGCACTCTCCGGTGATACATTCTGATCTTCGGCCCTTCCGGCCACAACTGATGTACTTGCCCCTAACGGGCCCTGTTCCGGTTAAGATTCTTCAATAACGTCTGGTTGGTCATCAAGCCTCCCGGTAACTTCTACTGATTCCTCGAAATCAAACCAGTTGACTGCCATGTCTCCAGGATCTGGTTCGTTGAAAAACTGGAGGTTAGTAAAGTCCTCTTCCAGAGTTGCTAAGTCATCCTGCCTCTGATCAAATCCGCCCTCAGACATAAAAATCTGCCCCGCCGCAATTCAAAGTTTGGCCTAGCCTGGCCCACTGACATAATGTAGCCCCTTAGATTGTACGCCTCCCCAGCAAAGCTCCCCAATTCCTCAGTCCCTGAATCCACTGGACCACTTTCCTTCGAAATCATCCCTATTCTGTCTTCGACAGCCACCACCATTGGTTCGGGTTGGGTTCGGGAAATGTCCAACATGCACAAGTCAGTGCTGTCAGGAAGGAACACCTCTGGCTTGGGTAGGTGAGATGGGGTGATGTATATGCTGGGGTCGTATGACATGACCCCGGTCTGGATAAAGTTGATTCGCTTGGGAGGTGGAGCTTGGTTGTATGGTGGGAGAGGGTTGGTTGTGACGTTGGGTTTTTCTAGAGGCACAATCACCCTGTTGTCAACGATATCCTGAATCTCGTGACGCAATCCAAAGCAATGGTTAGTGTCATGACCATGTTGCTGGTGAAAGGCGCAATATTTGGCTAGATTATGGGAGGGGGGAAGTGGATTTGGCAATGGCCGCGGCTCCAGGGGCTTCAAATGCCCTTTCCTGATTAAAACCCCCAGAGCTTTGGATAGGGGCATATATAACGGAGTGAAGGTTCTTTGGCCTCGAGGTTGGTGTTTGGTTGTTTGCGAGCTACTTCCGGACGCACTGAAGAATAGTGTAGCTGCAAGGGTTCTTGGGGGAGTGGTGGTGACCATGCTTACTCGAAGCTCGCAGCTATGCATTGCTTGTGCCTCAGATTGGTGTTAAGGCTTGAAGGTTCTCCTAGGTTTCTCTCGCCTTGGTCAATCGCACTGCTTCATAGCATCCTTAATTTGTACCCCATCTCATGTAAATCAAAAGGTAGGGAAGGGGAGCACGATCATTTTTGCATTAGTTTGGGTTGAGGTTGCGCACAACCATCCGTATTTGATCCTTATCCGTCGGCCTCATGGTCATCATTGAGGCCTTGGCCCTCCAGCGGGTTACGAATTCAGAGAAACTCTCCTTAGGCTCCTGCCTTGTTGTCTCGAGATCACGGGTCGTAATCTCGATTTGCGTGTTATAGGAGTACTGTGCAATGAAAGCCTCGGCCATCTCATCCCAATTCCGCTTGACATCATCTTACAATGTAGCGTACCAGATGGCCGCCACACCCGACAAGGTCCGGCCAAACAATGAAAGCTTTTGTAGTCTGGTGAGACCCATTGGCCTTAGTATGTCCGAAAACAAACGTAGATGCACCATGGGATCCCCGGACCCGTCAAAGTGGTCGATTTGTGGCATCTTGAACCGATCTGGCAGTGTCACAGCCGCATCGGCATACCCGTCCTCAATGTTTGGGATGGACTTTACCCCTTGGGATTTCTTGAACAACTTTTCAAGCTTGCTCAACTTCAACGCTGTAGGGTCCACCTCGAACTCAAATGGAGAGTCTGGTTGATTGATAGGCGTAGGCGCCTTAAATAGTTGAGATAGAATCGGGGGTGGAGTCAGCCCTGTTGGGATGTCTGTATCCTCCTGGATATTCTGGTCATTTGGTGTCTCCCCGGGTAGTGGGACCCTTGGTGGGGGAGGAGCTTGATGAGGTCGATGCTCGCTTGTCATTGTAGCCGGGTAATTAGCTCTGCCTGCTGGGTCATGACCACAACTTGCTGTTTGGCAAATTCCGCTTGACGAGCAGCATCCTCCTGCATGAGTTTCATACTTTCTTGGAGTTGACGCATCATTTCCTCCATCCATGCCATGTTCTGCTGTTCTAGTTGACTGACTGGTATATCTATCTCTGTGGTAAAAACTGAAGCCTCACCGACTACCATCGACGGGTAGACCATCGCTCGCAACCTCGCCGGATACATCAAGGCTTTCTCGACCTCCGTCTGATAACCGGGGGTAAGGAATAAAACACTAGTTGTCCGTCAACCAGATCCTCAGATCGATTGAGTCGGCGACCTCTAGTTCAGAGTGCTTGGGGAATATCTGCCTGGTCTGAAGCAATTATGCTAAACTACCCCTAGTAAAAAGATAAATAAAGCAATAATAAGGAAATAAACAACTGCATAAAATGGACAGATAACAAAGATAAATAAACACACAACAACACACAGCTTGGGCATCACAACACACGCTTGATAAGTCAATAGATCGTTTCAACATCGATCATCGCTCCCAAATCACTACCCCCAAAATTGAATCCGATACCCGCAGATATAATCGATTCCCAAAATATCGAACTTATGCCCACAGTTCGATACCCAAACTTATAAACCGATACATACATTCTTGAAGAGATGCACTCTAAAAGCACATATCAAACAAGTGAGAGCCAAAACACCCCTATGTTGGGGTACGGTTTCGTCCTATTTTGTCAGAGCCGGTGTAGACACCCCTTTTTGACCGCCCTAAGACTTGGGCACTTTATTTTGACCACTCTCAGCAGAAAAATCAAAGTGAAGCTTTAATCTCAAACCTCAACTATTTTGGTCAAATTATTTTATAAATATTTTATATATTTTTATGTGTGTGTATATATGTTTAGGTGTGTTTTATATAAATTGATAAATATTTTATAAACAAAAAAAAATGATGATAAAAAAATAGAAAATAACAAAAAAGAAATATCATGGGGCGGTGGTGCAAAATATTCTTTTGGAAAAAGAGAGAGGTGGTGGAGGAGTTTTAAAATGAATGATATGATTTTTGATAAGGGACAACACACATTTGCATTATATCTCTCTGAGTGGGAATAAATAAACAAGAGGCTAACACACACATGCATACACGAGGCACACATTCAACACCCACGAGGCACACATGCATCTCCATTATCTCTCACACTCACTCTCAATCTATGGTCTCTCACACTCAAGGACTCACGAGGTCTCTCTCTCTCACTGCCATCTCACTCTCTTCTGTAATACCCCGACCCTCGTACATGATTCTGGTATTTTTTTTTCAGTCCTCTATTTTGTGTCTTAGAATGCCTATTGTGAAATTCTATGTGAATGTATGGTGACTTGCATGGAACTTAGAAATATGGATCTCTATCTGTTGAATTAGAACATTATCTGTTACACTTGACTTATTTAAATCTGAAATGGGACACCTTAGAGACATAATGTTCAGAAATTGATTTGATATTTGGAATCTACATGATTTTTAAGCACTAATGGGATTTTCTATGAAATTTTCATTTCGGCATGGTAAAGCGATTGAATTTCGTCTTATATGCATCCTTGTGTTTATATTTATCCCTAAGACATATTAAGCCTATGATCAAAAAAACGTGGGACTCCAAGGGAGAAGAAAGAGAGAGAGAGAGTGAAGAAGAGGAATTGGGGGAAAACGTGAATCACCAAGAAAACTTGGCAAAATTGTTAAATTCGTGTGATTAAATTCAAGGTAATTCAAGTTCTCTTATGGTGGTAACTTAGGAGTTGAAGTTATGTTTGTGTTTGGTTCATGGATAACATGTTTGATCTATGAGTTTTGTCAATAATTGTCTACTTTGACACTTTAATTGGGTGATGTATGAATTTATACTTCAATCCTTGATTTTATATCATCTTTCCATGGAGATATGTTGGTGTCATGTGCCAGGTTTGAAGAACTTGAGTGTAGCATGGAATTTAAGAAAGTGATGGCTTGTTGAAGCCTTCAAATTAGTTTAAATTATCATAAGTGAGGTGGAATCCATGTTATGGTGTTGTTAGGTTGAAGTATTGCATGAGTTTAACCTTTGATTGCATGCAAAAGGAAGCTTGGTTGCTAAATTTTGAATTGAAATCGAGCCGCCTGAACTGGTCGAATGTCCGCCGAGCGGAGGTCATGGCCACTCGAGCGGGAAATGCACCCTCTCGCCAGCTTCTTCCGAATTACTCTATCCGCTCGAGCGGAGGAATTTCGCCGAGCTCAAAAATCGACCTCGCAGATTTTTGATAACATTAATTGGCCCGCCGAGGGCAAGTTGGCGCTCGAGCGGAGGACTGTTTTGTAAGAAAAAAAAAGTGTTCGTTCCGTTTTGCGTGCTTGACTCACCGGTGTGTTTAGAATATTTTTCTGATGAGTGTAAGATGGTTTTAAATTCATAAGAAATGTGGTGATACATAGAATGACTCCTTCAAGATTTAAAAAGGAAGAATACTAATTTATCAGTTATTGTGTACAGGGCACACTCCAGAAGGAACTAGTACGCTACCACAACACTGTGAGTAATAGTGCATTAACTATACATTAATGTATCAGTAATATCCGTTAATAACCTTCTGTTTTCCATAAGTTATGGTAGTAACCTATGTGTTGGAATGTTGGAAAGATATACATACACATCTGTGTATTCTGAGCCGAAAGGCTATCTGGGCCAAAGGGCTATTCTGGGCCGTAAGGCTAACCTGGGCTGAAAGGCCAATCTAATAATTCTGGGCCAATAGGCCATTCTGTTAAGGTTGTATAAAGGCCAAGAGCTGTTTTGAAGGCAAAACCCTATCAGACTTACTTTCGTACTTAAATTTGGATATGTACTATTACGTATTGTGATTTAATTGTTCAAGTACTATTATTCACTAAGCTTGTCTCATTCGGTAATTTTGTCTGATTCTGTAGGAAGCCGGCTTGGAGCACCACCCTAGCATCGTTTCATGCATTTTTTTTTGTCAGCCTAAGTGCAACCAGGCACATGAAGGAACCCCTACATACTAGACCAGTTTTACTTGTCCTTATAATTTTTGTACCATGTTTTGCTGGTTAAAACTATTGTACTTAACGTTTTGTATGCCCAAACTCTGGGCTGGATTTGTAAATACATATGTAACCTAATTTTGTCTGCATGTTCATTTTATGCTGAATTCCAGAATGGTCCTGGCTTTTTGGTAGTTGCTCAATGGATGTGTCTGCATGTTGTTTTCAAATTTAATGCTTCCGCTCAGGCTCCTAATGTCATGCATAACAAGTCATTCTGCTGCTTCGACAGGTCATGCCCGAACCTTTTAGGGGCGGGTTAGGGGTGTGACAAGTGGTATCAGAGCACGAGTTGCTATCTCACACACGGATCCATTGAGCGTTAGGATGTCTAGAATGATGTAGGCATCATGTAGGGAAGAAAGAAAGATAGCAACGTGACATGATTTCTGCTAACACTAATGATGATGGTCAGTGTTTCTTGTATTCCTTTGTGTATGTTGTAATTGGCTGTTTTGTAGACTATGGTGAGAACAAGGGCCGAAGAACCGGAAGATGCTACCTCAACACGGTTGGACAGGATGGAAAAATGATTATGGAAGTGGCGGAAACCTTACGGCAACAACAACAGCAACAACCTCAACCACCACCACCGCTAGTACCCCCACCTGTAGTGCAAGACATTCATGCTGAGGATTGTACCATTACACTTACAAGGGAGTTTAAAAAGATGAAACCACCATCGTTTAAAGGGGGAATTGAACCAATGAAGGCGGAAGCATGGGTGTTAGGGATAGAGAAATTGTTCGAAGTCTTCCCTTGTACTGAAGCTCAAAAGGTGCAGCTTGCTGCTTTCACTCTTGAAGATGAAGCACGGAGATGGTGGATGCTTATTAGAACAATGCATCAGGGGTTGACATGGGACAGGTTCTTGGTGCTGTTTTATGATAAATATTTTCCCCAGAGTATGCGAGATAAGAAAGTGACCGAATTTGAAACGTTGAGACAAGGAAACAAAACTGTTGCTGAATATGAAGCTCAATTGGAATTAGCTCGGTTTGCACCTCACATGGTAGACATGAAGACAAGAAGGCGGAAATTTGAAGGAGGATTATGAGTGCCATTCAGACCGGATTAATGTGTTGAAATTGCCTACATCGTTGATGTCTTGAACGGGTCATTATAGCGAAGGAATCTTGCTACTCAGACTCAGATTTCTGAATGGAAAGGGAAAAGACAGAATAACCAATGGTCCAAGGGATCAACCACTTCACCGAACAAAAAGCAGAATTCAGTGATCTCCAACTATATTGCTTCTTCCCAAAACTCAACTCCTGTGTGTCCAGAATGTGGGTGGAAACATCGTGGGGTGTGTTACCGATTGTCTGGGGCATGTTTTCGGTGTGGCAAGACGGGGCATTTGATAAAAGATTGTCCGCAAAAGAACCAACAAACGGGTAATAAGGCCGCCACAAGTTCAGTAGGGTCGACACCGACTCCCAATGCCAAGTCGACTGTCAAACCGGCTAATAACAAGGATACTACGAGACAAGGTAGAGTATTTGCGTTGGTTCCGGGAGATGTACAGAATGCAACAACAGTGGTATCAGGTACATTTATGGCTTATGGCCATTCTGCTTATGTTTTATTTGATTCTGGCTCTACCTGTTCCTTTGTGTCAAAACTATTTGCGAAGAACTTAGATAAACCTGAGGAAGAGTTGACCTACGTGTTGTGTGTATCATCACCCATGGGAAATTCTATGATCTGTACTTCTATTTATTCTGCTTGTGAAATTCTCATCGGAGATGTTTGTGTGTATGCTAATTTATTACCACTTGATATGACTTCATTTGATATTATTTTGGGAATGGATTGGTTGGGTGACTACGGTGCTACTATAGACTGCTTAAGGAAACAAATTAAATTCCACCCTCCGGGTCAATCGGAAACTATTTTTCAAGGACAGGAAGTGACGCCACCGCCGTATGTGATCTCTGCAGCCAAGGCTTGCAAATTACTTAAAAAGGGGTGTCAGGGGTACTTATGTGGTGTTGTGGAAGAGTTAGTGGTGAATGAAAATGTTGATGTGATTCCAGTTGTATGTGAATTTCCGGATGTCTTTCCAAAGGAATTGCCAGGAGAATTAGTGGACCGTGAAATCGAGTTCACGATTGAAGTGTTACCAGGAGTTCAACCCGTTTCTAAAACTCCGTATCAAATGGCACTGGCTGAAATGAAAGAATTGAAGATTCAGTTGCAAGACCTATTGGATAAGGGGTTTATCCGCCCGAGTGTTTCTCCATGGGGTGCACCAGTCCTGTTTGTGAAAAAGAAAGATGGAACACTTCGATTATGCATAGACTACTGGGAGCTTAATAAAGTAACAATCAAGAATAAGTATCTCTTACCGCGAATCGATGATTTATTCGATCGCCATAAGGGCATGTGTCTTTTCCAAGATTGATCTACGATCCGGATACCATCAATTGAAGGTTAAAGCCGAGGATATTGAGAAGACAAATTCCGCTCGACACGGCCATTATGAATTTCGGTTATGCCTTTTGAGTTACAAACGCATCAAGAACATTTATGGATCCGATGAACCGGTTTTCAAACCTTATTTGGATGAGTTTGTAGTAGTCTTTATTGATGATATCCTTGTCTATTCGAGAAATGCAGAGGCTCATGAAAACCATCTTCGCTTAATCCTTCAAACCCTTCGAGAAAAGAAGTTGTACGCAAAGCTAAAGAAGTGTGAATTTTGGCTACATGAAGTGGCATTTCTAGGGCATGTCATAACTAAGGAGGGAGTCTCTGTTGATCCAAGTAAGATTGAGGCAATTGTAAACTGGCCAACCCCGACTAATGTAACTGAAGTGCGAGTTTCATGGGACTAGCCGCTATTATCGGAGGTTTGTTCAGACTTTTCTAAGATTGCGTGCCGCCACTCAGCCTAACTAAAAGGGTATTGCATTTGAATGGATCGAATCGAGGAGTCTGCTTCCGAGAATTAAAAACAAAGTTAACTACAAATTTGCCCTGCACTACCATCCGGTACCGAGGGATTTGTGATTTATAGTGATGCTTCACATAAGGGACTTGGTTGTGTGCTTATGCAAAATGGAAGGATTATTGCCTATGCCTCTCGACAACTTAAACCTCATGAAAAAAATTACCCCACACATGATCTTGAACTAGTCATAATGCTTTTTGCTTTAAAGATTTGGCGGCATTACCTGTATGGAACTTCTTGTGATATTTATACTGACCATAAAAGTCTCAAATACCTGTTCACCCAAAAAGAGTTGAATATGCGCCAACGACGGTGGTTAGAACTCATCAAGGATTATGACTTACAGCTCCACTATCATCCTGGTAAAGCCAACACAGTAGCAGATGCGCTTAGTCGGAAAAATGTGGGGATTTTGGCAAGTTTATTAATGGAGGGAAAGGAATTGTTAAGTGACCTGGACAAAATGGATATCGACTTAGTGCCACCTGGTCAAGAAGCAGCGATGGCAACAATGATGGCTCAACCGACATTACTTGAGGAGATTAAGTTACGTCAAATGGAGGATGGCGCTTTGAAGAAGATCTGTGATGAAATGGAGATAAAACCGAAACTGGGGTTCACTTTGACAGACTCTGTACTTAAATTTCAAAATCGAGTGTGTGTCCCTAATGTGGTAGAACTTAAACGAAAGTTAATGGAGGAAGCACATGCCTTGAGAGTTTCAATACATCCAGGAAATACCAAGATGTACCGAGACTTGAAGCAAAATTTTTGGTGGTCAGGTATGAAGAGAGAAATAGCAGAGTTTGTTTCTAAGTGTTTGCAGTGCCAGCAAGTAAAGGCAGAACATCAGAAACCCGCAGGGTTATTACAACCCCTTCCAATTCCGGAGTGGAAATGGGAACACCTAACTATGGATTTTATTGTAGGTTTGCCACGGACGTCTCGGGGAATGAATTCTATATGGGTCATTGTTGACCGATTAACTAAGTCCGCCCACTTCTTGCCTGTGAAAACTGAATATAATGTCGACAAACTTGCTACGATCTATATGAATGAAATTGTAAGGCTTCACGGTGTTCCGGTCTCAATTGTGTCAGACAAAGATCCAAAATTTGTGTTAAGGTTTTAGCAAAGTTTACAGAATGCAATGGGTACAGAATTAAAGTTTAGCACAGCTTTCCACCCTCAAACTGATGGACAATCCGGGAGGACGATTCAGACGCTAGAAGATATGCTTCGAATGTGTGTTCTAGACTTTCAAGAAAGTTGGGAAACTCATCTGCCGCTGATTGAATTTGCATATAATAATAGTTATCATTCGAGTATTGAAATGGCACCCTCTGAAGCTCTGTATGGAAGACCGTGTCGCTCACTTGTGTGTTGGGCTGAGGTGGGAGATAGACCTTTGTTAGGGCCGGAAATTGTCCAGTTGACAACTGAGAAGGTAAGAATTATTCGAGAAAGATTGAAAACTGCTCAAAGCAGACAGAAGAGTTATGCAGATAACTGACGAAGGAATTTGGAGTTTGATGAGAAAGGTCATGTCTTTGTGAAAGTTACCCCAATAAAAGGACACCCAAGATTTGGGAAAAAGGGTAAGCTAACACCCCGATATGTTGGTCCCTTTCAGATTTTACAAAAAGTAGGCCCGGTGGCCTACCGAGTTGCCCTTCCACTGCATATGAGTCAGGTTCATAACGTATTTCATGTTTCTATGCTCCGAGAGTATCTTCCGGATCCATCTCATATCATTGATTATCATCAAATTGAGCTAACTGACAAGTTAACATATGAGGAAAAACCGATTCGAATTTTGGACCGTCAGGCAAAACAGTTACGGAACCGAGAAATTCCAATGGTAAAAGTGGAGTGGCAAGAGCACTATGGAACTGAAGCAACTTGGGAAAAAGAAGATGAAATGCAAAGTCAATATCCGCATCTGTTTACGTCCTAAGGTAAAAGCAAGTTTGGAGGACCAAACTTAATTAAGGGGGGGAGAGTGTAATACCCCGACCCTCGTACATGATTCTGGTATTTTTTTTTTTCAGTCCTCTATTTTGTGTCTTAATATGCCTATTGTGAAATTCTATGTGAATGTATGGTGAATTGCATGGAACTTAGAAATATGGATCTCTATCTGTTGAATTAGAACATTATCTGTTACACTTGACTTATTTAAATCTGAAATTGGACACCTCAGAGACGTAATGTTCATAAATTGATTTGATATTTGGAATCTACATGATTTTTAAGCACTAATGGGATTTTCTATGAAATTTTCATTTCGGCATGGTAAAGCGATTGAATTTCGTCTTATATGCATCCTTGTGTTTATATTTATCCCTAAGACTTATTGAGCCTATGATCAAAAAAACGTGGGACTCCAAGGGAGAAGAAAGAGAGAGAGTGAAGAAGAGGAATTGGGGGAAAACGTGAATCACCAAGAAAACTTGGCAAAATTTTTAAATTCGTGTGATTAAATTCAAGGTAATTCAAGTTCTCTTATGGTGGTAACTTAGGAGTTGAAGTTATGTTTGTGTTTGGTTCATGGATAACATGTTTGATCTATGAGTTTTGTCAATAATTGTCTACTTTGACACTTTAATTGGGTGATGTATGAATTTATACTTCAATCCTTGATTTTATATCATCTTTCCATGGAGATATGTTGGTGTCATGTGCCAGGTTTGAAGAACTTGAGTGTAGCATGGAATTTAAGAAAGTGATGGCTTGTTGAAGCCTTCAAATTAGTTTAAATTCTCATAAGTGAGGTGGAATCCATGTTATGGTGTTGTTAGGTTGAAGTATTGCATGAGTTTAACCTTTGATTGCATGAAAAATGAAGCTTGGTTGCTAAATTTTGAATTGAAATCGAGCTGCCCTGAATCTGGGTCGTATGTCCGCTCGAGCGGAGGTCATGGCCGCTCGAGCGGGAAATGCACCCTCTCAGCAATTCTTCTGAAAATTACTCTGTCCGCTCGAGCGGAGGAATTTCCGCTCGAGCTCAAAAATCGACCTCGCAGCATTTTTGATCACATTGTCCTGTCCGCTCGAGCGGGTAAGTTGGCACTCGAGCGGAGGACTGTTTTGCAAGAAAAAAAAAAGTGTTCCTTCAGTTTTGTGTGCTTGACTCACCGGTGTTTTTAGAATATTTTTCTGATGAGTGTAAGATAGTTTTAAATTCGTAAGAAATGTGGTGATACATAGAATGACTCCTTCAAGATTTAAAAAGGAAGAATACTAATTTATCAGTTATTGTGTACAGGGCACACTCCAGAAGGAACTAGTACGCTACCACAACACTGTGAGTAATAGTGCATTAACTATACATTAATGTATCAGTAATATCCGTTAATAACCTTCTGTTTTCCATAAGTTATGGTAGTAACCTATGTGTTGGAATGTTGGAAAGATATACATACACATCTGTGTATTCTGAGCCGAAAGGCTATCTGGGCCGAAGGGCTATTCTGGGTCGTAAGGCTAACCTGGGCTGAAAGGCCAATCTGATAATTCTGGGCCAATAGGCCATTCTGTTAAGGTTGTATAAAGGCCAAGAGCCGTTTTGAAGGCAAAACCCTATCAGACTTACTTTCGTACTTAAATTTGGATATGTACTATTACGTATTGTGATTTAATTGTTCAAGTACTATTATTCACTGAGCTTGTCTCATTCGGTAATTTTGTCTGATTCTGTAGGAAGCCGACTTGGAGCACCACCCTAGCATCGTTTCATGCATTTTTTTTGTCAGCCTAAGTGCAACCAGGCACCTGAAGGAACCCCTACATACTAGACCAGTTTTACTTGTCCTTATAATTTTTGTACCATGTTTTGCTGGTTAAAACTATTGTACTTAACGTTTTGTATGCCCAAACTCTGGGCTGGATTTGTAAATACGTATGTAACCTAATTCTGTCTGCATGTTCATTTTATGCTGAATTCCAGAATGGTCCTGGCTTTTTGGTAGTTGCTCAATGGATGTGTCTGCATGTTGTTTTCAAATTTAATGCTTCCGCTCAGGCTCCTAATGTCATGCATAACAAGTCATTCTGTCTGTTTCTGATTAGGTCATGCCCGAACCTTTTAGGGGCGGGTTAGGGGTGTGACAACTCCCTTGGCAAACCCACTAGACACATGCATTAAGACAACACACGGCAGACCCATGCATGGAGGGAGACTAAACCCAGCTCTCTCTCTAAGACTCCATACCCATACACACACTCATACGGTTTTAGAGAGGGACACCCACTCATACACCCAACACAACACCACACACGGCACCATGCACACAGCCATGCACACACAACATACACATTTACACACACCATGATCCACACCACCGCTGTGATCACACACACACGGCAGGCCACACACATGCACACAGCCACACAACACTGAGCTCTATGCACACCAAACACAACACCCAGCACACACCAAGCACACACTCGGCACTCACAGACTCACCTACACACGCATAACACACACTGCAACACACACATGTTAACACACCCACACACCACTAACACTCATCTCTCTCTCTCTCTCTCTCTCTCTCTCTCTCTCTCTCTCTCTCTCTCTCTCGGCAAACCGATAACAGACACATGCAGATAGACTGATCATACACCCACACTGCAACACAACACACCACACGGCACACAGCACACAACACTCACTCGGGCACACACGCACACAGCACACAACACACCACACGACACACTGCCATCTCTTTCTCCACAACCCTCTCGGCACCTCTTTCTCACAGGTATACACATACATGCATGGCATCTCTTTTCTCCCACTCTCTCTGGAACGAAAGTAGAGCAAAAGCCTCGGCTGGGAGAGCAAATTAGCAGAATATATTTTTACTCCAAGCTAGTGATCGGGTAAAAAATGAAAAAAACGAGAAAGCAATTCATCAACCTCTCTCTCTCTGATTTCCTGGGATCTTTATTGGTTATGACTCAAAGGACTCTTTGGTAACGTGACCTTGACTTCAACCCTTAGAACAGAGCTAACCTTGTACATATAGTGAGCTATAGTACCTTTCAAATTTTCCCATTTCTAGGATGTGTGATACCACTTGTCTGAATAGTGAAACCCTAGATCATTTCAAGCTAGGACAGGATAACCCTACCCTCCATAGGGTGTTTGTTCTCTTTCCTGCTATGTGTTATGTGCAATGTATTGGATCTATACAGGGGTTCTCAAATTCAAATGAGTGGTTCAGGTAGTTCAACTTAGCACCATTACTTCAAAAACAAAAAAAAAATAACAAAAACATAAAATCACAAAAAAAATTGTAAAATAAAAAAAAATCCGATATCCCACAAAGTCGACCATTTGTAAATAAATAGAACTTGTAGGGTATCCGACCATCTCTGTGATTGGGGAGTGATCACCTGTTGATTGGACGAGTTTTATTTTGAATATTACGGATGGCCCACACGTTGACTGGCAATTTGAGAATGGTTTTATTTTGAGTTCTAAATTGAATATTGAGTCTAAGTTTGATTCCACCAAGTTTGTAGAGTTGGGATCAGACTCAAGTCATTCTAGTGAGTCAGAGTCTGTTGATTTTGAGAGTGCTAACCTAGACATTTCTATCTTGTCTAGGTCTTCTTTGTCATTTTCTTTTGAGTCTGTGTCATTACTGAGTCATAGTCTCTTTTCAAAAAAAAAAAATTCAAACAAATAAAATATAAAAAAAAAATGCCATAGAGTCTGCCTACTTTTCTGTGCCTTTAAATCATTGCATTGACCAAAGTTTTTCAAAACTTTTTCCAAAACTCTGATAAAAACGAAGAGGAAGAATTTCTTCGGGATTTGCAAATTTTGATCAACTGAGAGGAAGAGAAGTGTGCTAAGCCTTTGATGAATAGAATCATTTTTGTTAATGTGGGTACTGAGAAGGATCCTGGCTTGGTCCAAATTGGTTCTATCTTGTCTTCGTAAAAGTACGAGTGATTAGTCACTTTGTGAAAAAATTTCAAAAACTGTTTTTGCGTGGTCCTATGAAGACATGCCTGGAATTGATTATACAGCATAGAATCCCTCTTGACTTGAGATTTGAAGTATTCAATGATCATTCAAAGTGTAAGGCTTGCATAGTCAAATTGGAAATAGCCCTTAACTAGGGGCCATGATGTGATCCAGATTGGAAATAGCCCTTGAACTAGGGGCCATGATGTGATTCAAATGAAGGCAGCCCTTCAACTAGAGGCAATAAGGTCGAATGTGATTCAGATTTGAAACAGCCCTTGAACTAGGGGCAAAAGTGTGAGGCTTGCATAGCTGAAATGGAGGTAGCCCTTGAACTAAGGGCAATAAAGTAACACCCTTAAGAGGCTCGCTGGGTTGAAAACCCAAAAGGGCGACCCAGGCAAAAGTTAGAGTACAAAAATAAAAAAATAAAAAAATAAAAAAATAAAAAGAAGGAAAAATAAAAAGAAAAACATGACAAGCTCGCAAGGTTGAAAACCCGAAAGGGCGGCTTTGGCAAAAGTTATAGCGTAAAAGGAGAGTGTCAATACCCGAGTGAACCTTAGCCAAAACTATGTAGAGCCTGTGATTCAGATTGGAAACAACCCTTGAACTAGGGGCAAGAAGGTCAGATGTGATTTAGATTTGAAGGAGCCCTTGAACTAGGGGCAAAAGGTTGGATGTGATCAAAGAGTTAAAACTGAATCGTTTCTCAATGAAGACTGCCTAGAAAGGCCAAACCCAGAATTTGAGAGAATGAATTTTATTATTGAAGGACAACCGAGTTCCTATCCACTACACTAGGGGCAACACTAGGGGAAAATTCAGACCCAATTAGCCTAGTCCCTACAACATCATATCTACTGGTCAAGTGTAGTAGTCGTTCTTATAGATGGCCTAGAGATTTCACACCCAATCAACATGGACAAGTTAAACTAAAAGTAACCCTTGAGAGGCTCGCTAGGCTGAAAACTCGGAAGGGTGACCTAGGCAAAAGTTAGAGCAGAAAAATAAAAAATAGAAACTCAAAAGAAAAAAAAAATGAAATAAAAAAATTGAAAAAAAAAAAGAAAAAATCAAAAAAAGAAAAGCTCGCAAGGTTGAAAACCCGAAAGTGCGGCTTTGGCAAAAATTAGAGCACAAAAGGAGAGTGTCAATACTCGAGTGAACGTTAGCCGGAACTACGATGGCCTGATTCCTATCTTTGGGATACGTAGGTAGCTTCATCTCAAAGTTCGGCCCTAATAATTTTTCAACTCATTCATTTTGTCTATGTTTGATTGGTGTATCTTTAGTCGACTTGGTTGTCCTATCCGTGTTTGATTGGTGTATCTTCGTTCTGCTCAGTTCAATTGGTTCGATTTAACTTGGTTCAGTTTGGTTCCATTCGGTTTGGCGGTTCGGTTCGGTCCGGTCCAGTTTTGCTCGACTTTATTCGGTTCGGATTGGCTTGGTTCGGTTGGCTTGGTTCAGATATCACCTTTGATTATCTGGCTTGGGGCTATGCACCTCAATGATTGATTCCATGTTAGTTGAGTAGTGGTCATTTGCAAAAATAGGTTTTGATTAATTTGAATGAAGTTGACTAATTTTCTCGAAAATTGTTCCATTTTTGCAAAACTTGGACCATTCTTTGGACTCAAAAAAGGGAAAATTTTCAGTGCTCACAGTTTAGCTTACATGATTTGAAACAGAAAATGGAATAAGTATCCTAATCTAACTCTCATGTTGATCAAAACATTTTTTACAAAAAAAATCAAGAGAAAAATAAAAATAAAAATCAAGGCAATGAATTAGGGGCATAGTTGAGTCGGAGATTCTATCTTCTCCACCACTTGAGTCATGAAGTTCGTTGGCCAACTCTTTGGCTAGATCATGAGTTCATCGGCCAACGTTTTGGTCGGCCCATCAGTTTCAATTTCAACCCATCAGGATAAACTGCAGAATCACTTAGGCCCAATGGTTGTGTTCCAGAGTCTTGTTTTCTTTTTTTTAAGTTCCTTTCATACCAGTCCGTGTATATAAGTATGTTTGGATTGTTTTGCTTCGTTTTTCTTTCGTTAAGTCATTCTTTGATTTAGGTCAGTATGGGTCAGTATAGAATCAACGTTCAATTCAGAGTTCCAATTTCAATCAATCTCAAATTCGATCAAACAAAAGTATTTTCAAACTCAAAGTGATATGCCAGTCACACCATTGAAATACAAAACTGAAACTTTTTATACAGCCAGGGGAGGACATCCCCGATTACAGAGACTCCAAAAAAAAAAAAAAAAAACCCAGAAAATACAAAGACTCCAAAAATAAAAAATAAAAAAATAAAAAAAATAAAATACAGAAAAAAAAGAAGAAAACCATAAATACAAAAAAAACAAGAAAAAAAAAAGTGGGATCTTTTTTCTTTCTTCTCCGGTGACGGCCACGAACCAACTTCACTTACTTGGCTCTTCCGTTGCTGAGCACTTCCGCTTTTTGTCGTTCTTTTTGTCGTCAACCTTCGAAGGCCCTTCTCTAGTACTTCCGCCAAAAACTACCACAGTGTTTCCGCCGAGAGAGTCGGCTCCCCCCCTGCTATCAAAGGAGAGGTACGAAGGTGCCCCAAATCGGGCCATAGAGGTGGATTGCCTTTTCAGCTCCTTGTTTTCAGCCTTCAAGGCACAAATCTCTGCCCGTGTATCTCTGTACATGCATTGGAGTAGGGAGAGTTGGGCATTGACCTGGTATACCTCACACGCCTTGTTTTGCAGACGGTAAGACAGGTTAGTGACCGCCGCCACTGTCTCCATGCAGGACCTCAACGTGTAATGGTTGGCCTCGATATCATTTTGAGTAGCCATCACTTGCTCAACTGATAGTGTGGGAAGACTAGGTTGAGTAAGAGCAGGGGCACTTGGCCCAGAGGAGCTCGATGGCCCATTAAGATCCGGAAAAAGAGAGAAAGGGCGAGACGAAGCCATATATAGAAAGAGAGAGGAAAGAAGGGAGTCACAGAGGAATGACAGAAAATAGAAGGGGAAAAGAAGAAGGAGGAGGAAGATGGAAGAGTAATGGAGAAGAAGAAGAAAAAGAGAACGGTTAAGAAGAAGAGAGAAGATACTGAAGAGAAGAAGAAGACGAGAGAGAAAGACAAAGAGAGGGTGGGAGCCAAGGCAAGCTTACATCGAGGCGGTCTGCTTTTGTCGGCCAGTGACGCAAAAGTAGGCCGCGTGTCAGGCGTGGCTATCGAAAAATAGGGAGAGACGCGGGAAAGTTGTGTATGCATATATGTATATATATTGTATAGCTATGTAATATAGGTATTGGTTTGAACATTTGTGTCACAGGTATGCCTTGGGTTCAGTGGTTTGGCCTAGTGGTTGAAGAGTGAGAGGCTGAGCCTGAGGTCAGGGGTTCGAACCCCACATCGAGTGGTTCTTTGTTTTGTTTTGATTTTTTGTGTATATGTCTCGTATAAGTCTATATAAATATTTGTTTGCATCTTGTCATAATAGTGGCGTGGCTCAGTGGTTGAGGACTCGGAGACCAAGCTTGAGGTCAGGGGTTCGACACCCCGTATCCCATGTCCATGCATTTTGGGTTTTTCCTTTCTTTTTGCGTGTTTTGCGTACGTGTGCTGACGTCAGCAAACGGAATATGCCTTCTCAGTAACGGCATCTTCCCGCTGACAGTTGCAAACGGAATATTCCCCATTTGTGTATATATCCGTATATGTTTGTGTATAGATCCGTATATGTCTGTGTCGTATATACCTGTATATATACTGTATATGTCTGTGTATATATTTGTATATGTTTGTCTGTATGTTGTCTGTATATGCATATGTGTATACCATATGTACATATCTGTGTGTATTTATATGTAAATATTTGTGTATTATCTTGGTTGTGTTTGCAATGAGTTCCTAGGAGACCAACTGCGACGGTAAAAACTAGAGTTCGAATGGCCGATGCCTAGAACGCAAAAGGTTTGGAATTTCCGAGACTAAAGTCTGGTTTAAATACCCAGGGGTGTATCCCCAGCTTGAAATCTGTATGGTAGCCCCATAGGTTGAGGTAGCATGTATGCGCCTCAATTCTGGATACTGAACCAACCTAGTCTGTCACTCCATTGGAGAATAGGAAAAGTTGTGAATATGATCAGGAAGAAAAGGGACATCTGTGTAGAGATTACCCCTTATCAACAAGAAATCATTCCCCATTCGCGTGAGACGCGTTTGGACTTCGAATCTACCTTGACTCATTTCACGTGAAAACGTGTTAGGACGTGGCGTTCACCCGGTTAAAACCTTCCCTCTCTCTGTATGAAATATGTTGAGATACGTCTGTTGGTTACACCACTATTCCTCCTCTCGCGTGAGACGCGTTTGGATCTCGAGTTCACCTCCTTTCACTTGTGCGGTATGCACATGTGTATGCGATGCAACCCCTTTCATTTGTGCGGTATGCACATGTGTATGCGATGCAACCCCCTTTCACTTGTGCGGTATGCACATGTGTATGCAATGCAACCCCTTTCATTTGTGCGGTATGCACATCTGTATGCGATGCAACCCCCTTTCATTTGTGCGGTATGCACATTTGTATGCGATGCAACCCCTTTCATTTGTGCGGTATGCACATGTGTATGCGATGCAACCCCTTTCACTTGTGCGGTATGCACATGTGTATGCGATGAAACCCCTTTCATTTGTGCAGTATGCATATCTGTATGCGATGCAACCCGCTTTCATTTGTGCGGTATGCACATTTGTATGCGATGCAACCCTTTTTCATTTGTGCGGTATGCACATCTGTATGCATTGCAACCCCTTTTATTTGTGCGGTATGCACATCTGTATGCGATGCAACCCCTTTCAATTGTGCGGTATGCACATTTGTATGCGATGCAACCCCCTTTCATTTGTGCGGTATGCACATTTGTATGCGATGCAACCCCTTTCATTTGTGCGGTATGCACATTTGTATGCGATGCAACCCTTTTCATTTGTGCGGTATGCACATTTGTATGCGATGCAACCCCCTTTCATTTGTGCGGTATGCACATCTGTATGGGATGCAACCCCCTTCATTTGTGTGGTATGCACATTTGTATGCGATGCAACCCCTTTTCATTTGTGTGGTATGCACATTTGTATGCGATGCAACCCGCTTTCATTTGTACGGTATGCACATTTGTATGCGATGCAACCCCTTTTCATTTGTGCGTTATGCACATTTGTATGCGATGCAACCCCCATTCATTTGTGCGGTATGCACATTTGTATGCGATGCAACCCCATTTCATTTGTACAATATGTACATTTGTATGCGATGCAACCCCTGTCATTTGTGCGGTATGCACATTTGTATGCGATGCAACCCCCTTTCATTTGTGCGGTATGCACATTTGTATGCGATGCAACCCCCTTTCATTTGTGCGGTATGCACATTTGTATGCGATGCACCCTCTTCTTTCATGGTCTAGGAGATCGTAAATCCTCTAGAGGTGCAATTCCTTTGGTGTTTGTCGTGCCTGAACGACTTCAATCGGTCTGGTATAGTCACTTGACTATGTTTGTAATGAGTTCCTAGGAGATCAACTGAGACAGTGGAAACTAGAGTTCGAATGGCAATGCCTAGAACGCAAAAGGTTCAGGATTTCCGAGACTAAAGTCTGGTTTAAATTCCCAGGGGTGTATCCCCGGCTTGAAATCTGTATGGGAGCCCCATAGGTTGAGATAGCTTGTATGCGCCTCAACTCTGGATACTGAACCAACCTAGTCTGTCACCCTGTTGGAGAATAGGGAAAGTTGCAAACATAGCCAGCATTCCATGACATTGCATTGCATTGTATAAATCATGAATTTTCAAACAATCGGCTTCGCGAAGCGTGTAAGTCCAACTTTCAAACTGCATTTTGAGCATGTCACTTGCATTCTGCCCCTGAACTACGCTGCTTTGATTCCTTGCAAAGGGATACGTAGGCAACCTTCGGGTTCAACCACTTGCATTACATCTGGTTTGTTTGCCCAAGTCTTACGGCCATGTCAAAAGGGTCGTCTTCGGGCTTTGACATTCACTCACGTCATTTCATGACTTCGAGCTCTGTCAAAGAGGGGCAACTGTAGACACCCCATTTTGACCGGCCCTAAGACTTGGGCACTTTATTTTGACCACTCTCAGCAGAAAAATCAAAGTGAAGCTTTAATCTCAAACCTCAACTATTTTGGTCAAATTATTTTATAAATATTTTATATATTTTTATGTGTGTGTATATATGTTTAGGTGTGTTTTATATAAATTGATAAATATTTTATAAACAAAAAAAATGATGATAAAAAAATAGAAAATAACAAAAAAGAAATATCATGGGGCGGTGGTGCAAAATATTCTTTTGGAAAAAGAGAGAGGTGGTGGAGGAGTTTTAAAATGAATGATATGATTTTTGATAAGGGACAACACACATTTGCATTATATCTCTCTGAGTGGGAATTAATAAAACAAAAGGCTAACACACACATGCATACACGAGGCACACATTCAACACCCACGAGGCACACATGCATCTCCATTATCTCTCACACTCACTCTCAATCTATGGTCTCTCACACTCAAGGACTCACGAGGTCTCTCTCTCTCACTGCCATCTCACTCTCTCCTGTAATACCCCGACCCTCGTACATGATTCTGGTATTTTTTTTTTCAGTCCTCTATTTTGTGTCTTAGAATGCCTATTGTGAAATTCTATGTGAATGTATGGTGAATTGCATGGAACTTAGAAATATGGATCTCTATCTGTTGAATTAGAACATTATCTGTTACACTTGACTTATTTAAATCTGAAATTGGACACCTTAGAGACGTAATGTTCAGAAATTGATTTGATATTTGGAATCTACATGATTTTTAAGCACTAATGGGATTTTCTATGAAATTTTCATTTCGGCATGGTAAAGCGATTGATTTTCGGCTTCTTATATGCATCCTTGTGTTTATATTTATCCCTAAGACTTATTGAGCCTATGATCAAAAAAACGTGGGACTCCAAGGGAGAAGAAAGAGAGAGAGTGAAGAAGAGGAATTGGGGGAAAACGTGAATCACCAAGAAAACTTGGCAAAATTGTTAAATTCGTGTGATTAAATTCAAGGTAATTCAAGTTCTCTTATGGTGGTAACTTAGGAGTTGAAGTTATGTTTGTGTTTGGTTCATGGATAACATGTTTGATCTATGAGTTTTGTCAATAATTGTCTACTTTGACACTTTAATTGGGTGATGTATGAATTTATACTTCAATCCTTGATTTTATATCATCTTTCCATGGAGATATGTTGGTGTCATGTGCCAGGTTTGAAGAACTTGAGTGTAGCATGGAATTTAAGAAAGTGATGGCTTGTTGAAGCCTTCAAATTAGTTTAAATTATCATAAGTGAGGTGGAATCCATGTTATGGTGTTGTTAGGTTGAAGTATTGCATGAGTTTAACCTTTGATTGCATGAAAAATGAAACTTGGTTGCTAAATTTTGAATTGAAATCAAGTCGCCTGAATCTGGTCGTATATCCGCCGAGCGAGGTCATGGCCGCCGGCGGAAATGCACCCTCTCGGCAGCTTCTTCCGAATTACTCATTCGCTCGGCGGAGGAATTTCCTTCGAGCTCAAAAATCGACCTCGCAAAGATTTTTGATCACATTGTCGTCCGCCGGCGGCAAGTTGGCGCTCGAGCGGAGGACTGTTTTGCAAGAAAAAAAAAAGTGTTCCTTCAGTTTTGCGTGCTTGACTCACCGGTGTTTTTAGAATATTTTTCTGATGAGTGTAAGATAGTTTTAAATTCGTAAGAAATGTAGTGATACATAGAATGACTCCTTCAAGATTTAAAAAGGAAGAATACTAATTTATTAGTTATTGTGTACAGGGCACACTCCAGAAGGAACTAGTACGCTACCACAACACTGTGAGTAATAGTGCATTAACTATACATTAATGTATCAGTAATATCCGTTAATAACCTTCTGTTTTCCATAAGTTATGGTAGTAACCTATGTGTTGGAATGTTGGAAAGATATATATACACATCTGTGTATTCTGAGCCGAAAGGCTATCTAGGCCGAAGGGCTATTCTGGGCCGTAAGGCTAACCTGGGCTGAAAGGCCAATCTGATAATTCTGGGCCAATATGCCATTCTGTTAAGGTTGTATAAAGGCCAAGAGCCGTTTTGAAGGCAAAACCCTATCAGACTTACTTTCGTACTTAAATTTGGATATGTACTATTACGTATTGTGATTTAATTGTTCAAGTACTATTATTCACTGAGCTTGTCTCATTCTGTAATTTTGTCTGATTCTGTAGGAAGGCGGCTTGGAGCACCACCCTAGCATCGTTTCATGCATTTTTTTTGTCAGCCTGAGTGCAACCAGGCACCTGAAGGAACCCCTACATACTAGACTAGTTTTACTTGTCCTTATAATTTTTGTACCATGTTTTGCTGGTTAAAACTATTGTACTTAACGTTTTGTATGCCCAAACTCTGGGCTAGATTTGTAAATACGTATGTAACCTAATTCTGTCTGCATGTTCATTTTATGCTGAATTCCAGAATGGTCCTGGCTTTTTGGTAGTTGCTCAATGGATGTGTCTGCATGTTGTTTTCAAATTTAATACTTTCGCTCAGGCTCCGCATGTCATGCATAACAAGTCATTCTGTCTGTTTCTGATTAGGTCATGCCCGAACCTTTTAGGGGTGGGTTAGGGGTGTGACGAGTGGTATCAGAGCACGAGTTGCTATCGCACACACGGATCCATTGAGTGTTAGGATGTCTAGAATGATGTAGGCATCATGTAGGGAAGAAAGAAAGATAGCAACGTGACATGATTTCTGCTAACACTAATGATGATGGTCAATGTTTCTTGTATTCCTTTGTGTATGTTGTAATTGGCTATTTTGTAGACTATGGTGAGAACAAGGGCCGAAGAACCGGAAGATGCTGCCTCAACATGGTTGGACAGGATGGAAAGAATGATTATGGAAGTGGCGGAAACCTTACGGCAACAACAACAGCAACAACCTCAACCACCACCACCGCTATTACCCCCATCTGTAGTGCAAGACATTCATGCTGAGGATCGTACCATTACACTTACAAGGGAGTTTAAAAAGTTGAAACCACCATCGTTTAAAGGGGGAATTGAACCAATGAAGGCGGAAGCATGGGTGTTAGGGATAGAGAAATTGTTCGAAGTCTTCCCTTGTACTGAAGCTCAAAAGGTGCAGCTTGCTGCTTTCACTCTTGAAGATGAAGCACGGAGATGGTGGATGCTTATTAGAACAATGCATCAGGGGTTGACATGGGACAGGTTCTTGGTGCTGTTTTATGATAAATATTTTCCCCAGAGTATGCGAGATAAGAAAGTGACCGAATTTGAAACGTTGAGACAAGGAAACAAAACTGTTGCTGAATATGAAGCTCAATTCGCGGAATTAGCTCGGTTTGCACCTCACATGGTAGACACAGAAGACAAGAAGGCGCGGAAATTTGAAGGAGGATTGCGTAGTGCCATTCAGGACCGGATTAATGTGTTGAAATTGCCTACCTGCGTTGATGTCTTGGAACGGGCTGTTATAGCAGAAGGGAATCTTGCTACTCAGACTCAGATTTCTGAATGGAAAGGGAAAAGGCAGAATAACCAATGGTCCAAGGGATCAACCACTTCACCGAACAAAAAGCAGAATTCAGGGATCTCCAACTCTATTGCTTCTTCCCAAAACTCAACTCCTGTGTGTCCAGAATGTGGGTGGAAACATCGTGGGGTGTGTTACCGATTGTCTGGGGCATGTTTTCGGTGTGGCAAGACGGGGCATTTGATAAAAGATTGTCCGCAAAAGAACCAACAAACGGGTAATAAGGCCGCCACAAGTTCAGTAGGGTCGACACCGACTCCGAATGCCAAGTCGACTGTCAAACCGGCTAATAACAAGGATACTACGAGACAAGGTAGAGTATTTGCGTTGGTTCCGGGAGATGTACAGAATGCAACAACAGTGGTATCAGGTACATTTATGGCTTATGGCCATTCTGCTTATGTTTTATTTGATTCTGGCTCTACCTGTTCCTTTGTGTCAAAACTATTTGCGAAGAACTTAGATAAACCTGAGGAAGAGTTGACCTACGTGTTGTGTGTATCATCACCCATGGGAAATTCTATGATCTGTACTTCTATTTATTCTGCTTGTGAAATTCTCATCGGAGATGTTTGTGTGTATGCTAATTTATTACCACTTGATATGACTTCATTTGATATTATTTTGGGAATGGATTGGTTGGGTGACTACGGTGCTACTATAGACTGCTTAAGGAAACAAATTAAATTCCACCCTCCGGGTCAATCGGAAACTATTTTTCAAGGACAGGAAGTGACGCCACCGCCGTATGTGATCTCTGCAGCCAAGGCTTGCAAATTACTTAAAAAGGGGTGTCAGGGGTACTTATGTGGTGTTGTGGAAGAGTTAGTGGTGAATGAAAATGTTGATGTGATTCCAGTTGTATGTGAATTTCCGGATGTCTTTCCAAAGGAATTGCCAGGAGAATTAGTGGACCGTGAAATCGAGTTCACGATTGAAGTGTTACCGGGAGTTCAACCCGTTTCTAAAACTCCGTATCGAATGGCACTGGCTGAAATGAAAGAATTGAAGATTCAGTTGCAAGACCTATTGGATAAGGGATTTATCTGCCCGAGTGTTTCTCCATAGGGTGCACCAGTTCTGTTTGTGAAAAAGAAAGATGGAACACTTCGATTATGCATAGACTACCGGGAGCTTAATAAAGTAACAATCAAGAATAAGTATCCCTTACCGCGAATCAATGATTTATTCGATCAGTTACAAGGGGCACAGGTCTTTTCCAAGATTGATCTACGATCCGGATACCATCAATTGAAGGTTAAAGCTGAGGATATTGAGAAGACAAATTTCAAAGACTCGATACGGTCATTATGAATTTCTGGTTATGCCTTTCGGAGTTACAAACGCACCAGCGGCATTTATGGATCTGATGAACCGGGTTTTCAAACCTTATTTGGATGAGTTTGTAGTAGTCTTTATTGATGATATCCTTGTCAATTCGAGAAATGCAGAGGCTCACCGAAACCACCTTCGTCGAATCCTTCAAACCCTCCGAGAAAAGAAGTTGTACGCAAAGCTAAAGAAGTGTGAATTTTGGCTACATGAAGTGGCATTTCTAGGGCATGTCATAACTAAGGAGGGAGTCTCTGTTGATCCAAGTAAGATTGAGGCAATTGTAAACTGGCCAACCCCGACTAATGTAACTGAAGTGCGTAGTTTCATGGGACTAGCCGGCTATTATCGGAGGTTTGTTCAGGACTGTAGACACCACATTTTTGACCGACCTTAAGACTCAGACGTCACTGATTGAGCGCTTGGTGATGTTGCATATTGTGCTCGTTCAAAAGTCTCAGAGTTGCGGCCGAGCGCCCTGCCTCCGGACTTCCGAACTCTCTTCTGTGCCTTGTCTCGGTTTGCGAACCATACTCGATTTTCTCTGTTTTCTTTCCTGAGGGGAGGGAGTGGTCCTGTAGGCTATCTCTCAGTGGCCGTGAGCTACTTTTCGTGGCCGTGGGCCATTTTGCCCATTTCGGAGCCCGGTTCCCGGTTTTCGGAGCCGTCAGGCCGTGTGCCTCGGTTCGGGACTGCCCAACCATCTCCGATTTCTCCGGTTTTCGGTGGGGACCTCTGTTTTATCATACTGAGGAACACTAGGGTCTCAGATACCCACTTCGTGGCCAACACCACTTTCGGTGCTTACAGCCTATTTTCGGGACCCCGAACTGCGTGATTTAGGCCCCGAGCATTCATTTCGCATCGGTTTTTGTTCATTTTCGGCGGGGACCTCTGTTTTATCATATTGAGGAACACTGGGGTCTCAGATACCCACTTCGTGGCTGAATGCTACTTTTGCTGCGGCCTATTTTTTGGACAATCGCGGTTTAGGCCCCAGCGTTCATTTTGCATTAGTTTTTGTTCAATTTTGGCGGTACTGCTTTTAACATCGGGAAGATCCTTTGGAGGGTGGAAGGCCAGCAATTGTTCGAAAAACGGTAAGCTCCTCCGGCCTGCTTTTGCTCACTTCCGGGCCAATGTTGAACACCCTAGGGATATTTTCTTCGAGCCGAGACTACATATTTGTGATGAGGGCACATGGGAGGACACCAAAAAGTGGTGGTCGGCCAGTAATTGTTACTTTCATTTTTGAGCCTCTCCTTCAAGTTCAATGTTGTGACTCCTGTTTCAGAGTTGCCAAATTCCAACCTTGGAACCTTGTTCTACACACATGGAAGGACCCTAAAAAGTGGTGGTCGGCCAGTAATTGTGACTTTCATTTTTGAGCCTCTCCTTCAAGTTCAATGTTGTGTCTCCTGTTTCAGAGTTGCCAAATTCCAACCTTGGAACCTTGTTCTACACACCTGGGAGGACACCAAAACATAGTGGTCGACCAGCAATTCTTCACTTCTTTTTTTGGCCATGGCCGGCCGGCCAGGGGGAGTGGCTGGCCGACCAGTTGGGGTGGCCGGCCGGCCACCTTCAAGCAATCCACCTGGCCGGCCAGCTTTCTGCTTTTGAACCCTTTACAGCTGTCCAGCTGCTTTTCAAAATATCCCTGTCCTCCGGAGGATATTTTGGGAGGGAAAGCTTGGATGCATTTCCCTCCCCTTTTACACCCTTTTTGGTCCTCTTAAGGGGATGGACAGCTCCTTTGTTAGGGTTACAAAAATTCATCTCAAGACTTCATCTTCCAAAACCTCCATTTCCATAGCCAAAAGCTCCAAAAACCTTCAAGGTTCTAGGCCATTCCTTCATCAACCCTAAGCACCACCATCACCACCTCCATTTCAGCAGAAAAGGAGTGACTTTCAAAGGCTAAGGATCAACAAATTGAAGCCAAGAAGCCGCCAAAGCTTGATCTTCAAGGGTAAGTCTCAAATTCCCTTTTTCTAGTACTTTTTTGCCTCAAATTTTTACCCTACTTGCTTATGGTTTTGGGCTCTGACCCCTACTGAGTTTAGGCTTATTTTGAGCCCCTCTACAACATTGTAGAAGGGCTCAACCTTATTTGGCATCTCTATGATGCACCTCTTTTAATATCACTCTTTATGCAAATATTTTGCATGCTTTGTTTGGCCTATGTGTGATTTCTGTTCGGGCCTGATATAAACTGTGAGTGGGCCTATTTTGAGCACCTATTCAACATTGAAGAAGGGCTCAACCATGTTTGGCCTCTCTATCATGCACTTTCTTTGTAATCCTCCATATTTTCTGTAAAATTGCATGATTTTTTTGGCCTATTTGTGATCTGATTTGGAGCATCTCATGAACTAATATTGTGTTTATCTTGAGCCCCTCTTCAACATTGAAGAAGGGCTCAACCTGGTTTTCATGCTCTACATGCCACTTGCTTTGAATTCATGTTCTACTCCTATTTGGCATGCCCCTTTGAGCTTATTTGGCTTCTGTTTTCAGCCTTCATCAGGCTTGAAAAGAGCCTTATTTTGGCCTTCTCTTCATGTTTTGTTAAGGGTCTTAGGCCATTTGGTGCATGTTTTTGGTACTTCATGTAATACCATCTTTGATTCCGTAAAATTGAATGCCTTGTTAGGCTTTCTTGGATTCTGTTTTCAGCCTTCATCAGGCTTAGAAAGTGTCTTAAAATGACCCATTCTTCATGTTTTGTTAAGGGTCCAAGGTTTTTTTATGCATGCTTTTGGTACCTCATGTTATAGCCTTTGTTGGCTCATTATTTTGCATGCTATGTTTAGCCTATCTACATACTGAATTGGGGGATGTCATCTCTTGTAAATGTGCATATTTTTGGCCCCTCTTTAATATTTTAGAACTGTGTTTTTCATTTTGAGCATTGTATATACCACTTGCTTTGTAATTCTCCTCTTTTCCCCCATTTTTGCAAGCTATTTTCGCCATACTTGTGATCATTGTTTGGCCATACTTTGTACTGAAAAAATGGTATTTTAGGGGCTGCCTTGCTACTGTTTTACATGTTATGTCCATATTGTGCATGTTTAGTAGGGTCAGAGGTCGCTTTCGGTGCATAACATTGCATTTCGCATCGGTGTAATTTTGTCATAATTCGGGGGCTATTTGTGCATCATTTTAGCTACTGAAATTTGCATTTTTCATATGCCATATGCCACGTTTCATTTGCATGTCATTTGCATTGCGTATGCATCGCTTGGTTTGCGTCTGCAAGCACGCATTTCGAGGCATCTCTTTTTATCCGACGGCAGCCTATGTGAGTGTGGCTGAGGCTCTCTCATGTTGGTGTAAGCCCATCATTGCATTTTGCATGCCATTTTGCATTCCTCGATTTGCGTGCCCGTGGGCACGCATTTCGAGGCACTTCTTTTTTTATCTGGCGGCATCCTATGTGAGTGTGGCTGAGGCCCCCCCATGTTGGGATAAGCCCATCATTGCATTTTGCATGTCATCCCGCATGCCTCGGTTTATGCGTGCAGTCGTGATTTCGCATTTGCGTCTCATCTTTTTATCTGTCGGCATCCTATGTGAGTGTGGCTGAGGCTCTCTCATGTTAGTGTAAGTCCTCATTGCATTTTCAGTATCATTTCGTGCCTTAGGGCCATCGCCTCGGTTTGCGTGCCAGTGGGCACGCATTTCGAGGTACCTCATTTTCATAGCATCGCGCATGCTAGGATTGTATATTAGTTGCATTTCATGCATATCATGCATATTGCACGGGAAACGAGGTATGTTTCGCACTCCGAGTGACGGAACGTGTCTCAATTCCCCAGTCACCAACACTCCGGATTACCCATGATGGAGCTAGGTTTTGTTGTAGCATTCATGTGCATTCATCTGATACTGAGTTATACAATTCGGCTCCTCGGCCATCATGCATCGAGATGCGTGATTGGTGGCACGAGAATCGAGGCATGCATATATTTGTGAAATACAATGCTATGCCCTTTTCCTGCTCTCTGTTGCAGCAAAATGAAGAATCAGCAACTTTCCGGAGTTGGGCACGCATTTCGAGAAAATCGCAAACAGAGGCTAATTGGGGCATCCCAGTGGATTTTCAGCGCCAAGACAGCCCAACATGCATCATTCATCAGAATTGAGGCAGCCCCCTGGCCTGCGCGCCAGTTTACATCTTTCTTAGTTAATTTGTAAATTAATTAGGAATTTTTATTATTACGGACTGTACTATTCTTTTATTCGGTCTCAGATATTTATTCGACCCTCTGCATGAGGGCAATCTCGTAATAAGGGTGTGTGAGTGTGATGTATGTCTTCCAACCTCCATTTCTTTCTCCTTTTATTTACCGCTATTTATGGTTAGATATAGGGCATATTTCAATTAGCATACAAGATGACAAAGATGTTTGCATCATTCATTTGTCTTGCATGCACTGCTCAAGATCATACAAATCAGATCTCAGATTTCAATTCCAAATTGAATACGTGATAGTTGTAGCATTCCATATGCCATGTTTAGAATAGCCGAGCCTGCTATAGTTTGCATCTTCGCATGTGTTGCATTAGGCAATTCTGTATACTTAGGTCCATGCATGGATTTCTAATGAGTTTCTATTTTGGCTTGGAGTACTCGGTAAGTTTTATGCTTTAGCATCCTTGCATACGTGTGAGTGTTGCCATGTTAGCATGCTTGCCATGAGGCTATTTGCTTATGTGATATAACTGCCTTGAATGCCTGTGGGTGGAGGTTGAGTTATTTGAATTGGAATAATTCATCAAATGCTTGTTTTAAGCCCACTAGATAGTGGCAAAATCATTGTTTTCTTAAGCCCACCTGAGGGTGGCAAATCCGCGTCTTAGCCTACTTGCGGGTAGCACCATCAAACCATTTTCAAACAAACTAACATGAGATGTTCTGGTCCAATTCAGCGATTCATTTATACTTGTATGTCATGCATCACATAGTAACCTAGGCTAATAACGGAATAAGAGCATATAATGTTTTCAAAGCAGATATCATGGTTAGTAGAGGCGGTCTTTGACGGCGAAGCGGGTGCTCACGATGTGACCTTCCCCAATCGTACCCAAGTTCCCGAGCCGAGGCAACTTTGGTGATGACGGACACGTGGCCTTTTGGCACCGAGTCAGGGTTTCCTAAATTTCCCATTAAAAAAAAAATATTTAGGTAGCGACTCTGTATCTGGCAAAGCAGTCCATGTTTGGCACTTCTTTCAAAAAATCTGTTTTCCAAAACGATTTGCCGGATTTGGACTCTTTGGTTCAAGATTTGGAACCGCGACAAAATCGAGTCCGAACTGTAGCGAGGTCCCTCGCGGGCTTGTTACAGTTTCTGGCGACTCTGCTGGGGATTTAGAGAACTTGACTCGAACTCGTGATATCTGGTTTTGACTACACTTGTGTGTTTCTTTGCATTGCATTTGCATTGGTGCGCCTAGGACACCGTGTTTGCCATATGCCATTCCCGAATGATTTGCCGGAGGCTTGTCTTGTCAAGGCATGTCCATAAGGCTGATCGGCTCTGGGCTCTGACAGCATGGGAACACAAACCTCGGTTTCACCGGGGCACCCTTTTTGACCATTCGACCTAGTGCATATTCAGATCCATAGTGACCATTCCAAACTAGGCCAGGTTGCTTACCCGTTTATAGGTTGTTTGAAGCCGCTGTGTGCATAGTGAAACCCTAGTTCCTGACAAAATAGGACAGGGAAAGCTAACCCCAACATAGGGGTGTTTTGGCTCTCACTTATCTGTTATGTGCTTGCTAGAGTGCGTCTCTACAGGGAATGCATGTATCAGTTAAGTTTGGGCGTCAGGCCTGCGGGCATCAATCAAGATTCGAGAATCGGTTGTCTCATGGATATCCGATTGATTTTGGGGAACAAAGGATACAGAACAATGATCAGTGGTTGAGGGCAGTGTATTTCCAGCTTATCAAACTGCGTGTTGTATGCCCGACTGTGTGTTGTGTGTATTTAAATTAAGCTGTTGTGCTGCCCGTTTTTCTGGTTATTTATTTCCTTTTCGCTTTATTTATCTTTTGCTAGGGCAGTTTGTGGCACAATTGCTTCCGAACCATCAGATATTCCCCAAGCACTTTGGACACGAGGTCGCCGACTTACTCGATCTGAGGATCTAGTTGACGGACATCCGGTGTTCCATTCACTACCCCCGGTTATCAGAAGGAGGCCGAGGAAACGCAGTCCATCAGAGCAGAGATTACTGGTACAGCAGTCTACTTTAGCAACAGACAGTCGAACTGAGATTTCTGTGTCCGCTATAGAGATACACTTGCCAGCTATTCAGATGGAACCACAGACTACACCAGCAATGGAGGCGATGATGCGCCAGATGCATGAGAGCATGAAACAGATGCAAGAAGATGCTATCCGCCAAACGGAATTCTCCAAACAGCAGGCCGCTGTCATGGCCCAAGAAATGATCCGGTGATCACCAGTATCGCAACAATCTGCTTCACATCAGGTCTCTCCTCCACCAGGGGCTCCATTGCCCGAGCAGGCATCTACTGGCCAGAATCCCCCGCCAAATCCCCAGAATCCCCCGCCAAATCCCCAGAATGCCCTCCCAAATACCCAAAATACTTTGCCTAATGTCCAGAATGTTCAAGAGGACACAAGCCATCCAACGGGGCCAGCTCCGCCCCCGCTTCTGCCGCAACTGTCTAAGAATCTTACACCCCACCACCCGGACTCTCCATTTGAGTTCAAGGTAGACCACACAGCTCTGAAATTGAGCAAGCTGGAAAAGGTCTTCAAGAAGTCACAGGGGGTGAAGGCCATCCCGGACATCGAAGACGGGTATACTGACGTGGCTGTAACATTGCCAGACAGATTTAAGATGCCACAGATTGACCGTTTTGATGGGTCCGAGGATCCTATGGTCCACCTCCGGTTATTCTCAGACATCTTGCGGCCAATGGGCCTAACCCGACCACAAAAGCTTTCCCTATTTGGTCGAACCTTGTCAGGTGTGGCATCCACTTGGTATGCAAAGCTGGAAGATGATGTGAAAACAAACTGGGATGAGATGGCTGAGGCCTTCCTTGCACAATATTCGTACAACACACAGAACGAGATCACAACTCGTGATCTCGAGACAACGAGGCAGGAACCCAAGGAGTCTTTCTCTGACTTCGTAACTCGGTGGAGGGCAAAGGCGTCAATGATGACCTTGAGGCCTACAGACAGAGATCAAATCCGGATGATTGTGCGCAATCTCCAACCGGGGTTAATGAAGAAGATGATCGTAGTCCCTTTTCCCACTTTCGCAGATCTACATGATATGGGAATGCAGATTGAGGATGCGATGAAGCAAGGTCTGTTTGACCAAGACCGGGAGCAACCCCGGCGGACATTTAACCGAAACAATAACGCAGGCTCGAGTAGCGCTGCCAATACAAGAGCTTCAGAGGTCGGTATGGTCACCACCACTCCCCCTCCCCAACCAAGGCCCGCAGCGGCCACACCTTTTTCTGATGCATCTGGGAGCAGTAACCAAGCTTCAGGATACCAATCCAGGGGTCAACGAACCTTCTCCCCACTACATATGCCTTTGTCCAAAGTCCTCGGGGTTCTAGTCAGAAAGGGGCATCTGAAACCCTTGGAACCGAGGCCCCCTCCAAATCCACTCCCCCTTCCCACAACCTAGCCAAATATTGCAAATACCACCAGCAGCATGGTCATGATACCGACCAATGTTACAGGCTGCGTCATGAGATTCAAGACCTCATTGACAAAAACATCATTCTACCTCCCGAGAGACCCAACGTCACAACTAACCCACTCCCAGCACATAACCAAGATCCACCCAAAAGAATCAATCTCATCCAAACTGGGGACGTGTCTTACGACCCTAGTATCTACATTACTCCCTCCCACCTACCCAAGCCGAAGGTGATCCTTCCTGATAGCACTGACTTGTGCATGATGGACACCTCCACAACCCAACCTGAGCCAAAGGTGGTGACCACCGAAAATGGAACGGGGCAGGCTTCCGAGGAGAGCAAAACTGTTGAGTCTGGGGTGGAGCAGTCTGAGAATTTAGCTGGCAGAGCTTATGATCCGAGTGGATATATCTTGTCAATGAGCCAGCCTAAGCTGAGTGTGGGGCCGCCGGAAGAGGCTGAATTGTGTATGATCCGGGGGGACAAACTTGAATCAGTGGGGGATGATCTGACAACGATGGAAGAGGACTTCGCCAACCTCCAGTTTTTCAACGACCAAGAATCAGGGGATGCTGCGATCAACTGGTTCGAATATGAGGAGTCAGCAGAAGTCGTCGGGTGGTTGGATGATCAGCCAGATATTGTACCATTTGTGGCCGGAAGGGCCGAGGGTCAGATTGAATTACCGGAGAGCGCCGGTACGAAGAATTTCGCTCAGGAGCAAGACACTTTGAAAACCGAACAATTAACGCTGGAGGAACAAGAGAAGAAATGGGATTCTGAGAGGATCCGAAAAGCAAAGAACCATGAGGAAGTTGAAAGTGCTGTAAGCACGAAAACTGAACATGCTGTGAGCATGTGGGAGGAAAATGTTGAGAGCGCAAACAAGCCCGAACCAGACAGGTGCCTGTTAAATGCTAATGGAATGTGGTGGGAAGATGACGATTTGTATCTCGCCCACACAGACGAAGACTGGGCGGGTGGCCAACCAGACAGCACCTGGTATCTCGAAGAGGTGGACCATATGACAAGAAGTGGGCGGTATTTCAAGCCCCCACACCTTGATCAACCCGAAGCATCGGGGAAAGATAAAGAGACAGAAAAACAAAGAGAGAAACAAATTGAAGAAGAGGCTGTGCTGAGACAGCTAAAGAAGATACAAGCAGACATCTCCATCTGGGGACTGCTTATGGCCTCGCGGGTACACAGACAGGCTATCCTCTCTACTATGGACAAGGCCAAACTCTCCATCGAAACTACGCCAGAACAGCTAGTTGGATTGGTCTTTCCGGGAGGAGGTTCCCCGGCATTGACCTTTTCGGACAAGGAATTGCCGCCTGAGGGCACGAATCATAACAAACCCCTCTACATTTCTGTGGAATGTAAAGTGTGGTAGCCGAATATTCAGTAAAGGTAGAGGAGTAATATCTCGGCCTCTAGGCGCCAAACGGGCAAAAATCTCGAAGGGGTGATCGGCCGAATACGATGACTAGGCCGAATAGGATAGAGCCCCTGCAGCCGAGTGTAAGGAAAGTTAATGATTGAAAAAGTAGGCCCGGGTCCCGAGGATCAGAAGAGACGAGTATAAATACAATGGTAGTGGATCAGAAAAGGTATGCAAGAATCACTTCTAAAAACTTAGTAAGCAAGCTTTCTTGAGGAGGATCGACTTGTCCGCTTGAGTGCTAATTCCGCACCCGACCGAGTTTATATTTTTGCAGTGACTAGCGGGATCGTTGGCGTCTTCAGGATCTCAAGAGTATTTCCAAACCACATTCACTACAACCGGCGCCGCTCGGGAAATACTCAAATATATCCATGGAAGGCGTGACCGAAGATCCTCCGATAGCCACCGACGCGATCACAAGAGGAGACGACTCACCACAAATAACATGCTCGAAAGAAACCATTGCGCACGACGACCTTGCGCTTCGACTCGCCAATGACTTCAAAGACAAGAAACAATGCAGTCACATCGAACAGCAAAGCAGTAATCTAACAAAGGCTCGAGAACATGATCGCCGAGAACGAACGACTCACAAGACTTGGCCCCGAGGTAGCAAAATCTAAGGAAGCCATGCGCCGTAAACCGAGCCACTTCCAAGGGCGGCGACAGAGGCCACGCCCGACCAAAGGGTACCAACAATGACTCCAACTCATTATCCACGAGCTCGACGCGAGGGACGATCCGAAACCTCCGGCTCCTCCGGCAAAGATCCGCGAACAAGGAACAAGCGAAGAAGCGGCTGAACGAGGAAGACCGCCACGACTTTCGTTCGAGAATCGCAAGGGCCCTGCCCAAGAAATTCAAAGTCTGGCTATTCACTTTACGACGGAAAATCGACCCCAATCGATCATATCCGCTACTACAAACAAAGCCATGACGTTACACGCACAATGAAGCCCTCATGTGCCGAATATTCCCAAAGAGCCTAGGACCGCTAGCCGTCGTGGTATTACAAGTTGGAGCAGCGTCGATCAAGAACTTCCACCAACCGCAAAAGTCTTTCAGTACAGTTCATCACCAACGAGGTACAACCAAAATAGGCCGACTCTCCGGGCAATGCAGATCCATCGGAGAGACGCCAGAGCGTATTCACTTCGATATTGGGAGTGCTTCAACCGTTGACGACGCCATAACGACTCCATGGCCATAACCGCTTTCAAATGGGCTTACACCGACAAAGGTTTCTCGCAGCCTTGACCAGAGGCCCCCAAAAAGTCTGGGCCTTGATGAAGAAAGTCGAAGAATATTGTAAAGTCGAAGATGATGCCCTGAGAACAAAGGCCGGACAAAGCTCCAGAAAAACGGAACTCCCCGAAATTGCTCGACCAATAAACTCCGTGCCACCAAACCCCTAAGAACGAACCAAGCGAGACAAAAGGCGTGATTCCCGAACAAACGATCAATGCCCCTACCGAGCAAACGATCAGCTATAAGTCGACAAAGAGACGCCAAGACGAAAACGACAAGAAATATACGGAGTCGATGTAACCGATCGCGCAATAATGACCAAGGTCCAAAGACTCCCATTTTTCAAGTGGCCGTCAAAGATGATAGGGCCTCCTATTACACGGAGGCGATGACGATGCGAATACCACAAAGATCACGCCACTTAAACCGAGAGTCGCTATGCATCAAGGATCATCTGGAAGAATTGGTGCAGATGGTCGCCACAAGAATATGTTAGCAAGGGAAGGCCGACTAAAGCATTAGCCCCGAGACAGATTCACCGCTTGGCATGATCCATATGATCTACGGTCGCCGACCACCCCGATCGTCCATACGATCCAATCGCACCCCCCAAAAACATAACAAGCCAACCGGGCAGTGAAGCCCTCGACGATTGGGTTCGACGACCGACCTCCTCGGAATGAAGGTTACCCACGTCGACCCTTTGGTCGTCAAATTACGCCAGTCAATTCAATTCCGTTGAACTCATCCTCATAGACCTGTGAGCGCTGAAACTCAGACTACAAAGCTTTTGTAGAACTCGCCTTAACGAAGTCGGATCTGTCACCATCGCCCCACCATTTCGCTTCAACGCGAATCCGGAGTATCCGCCTGGGAAGGTCGTCGCCGTTCGGGCGGGCTCAAAACGGTCGACACGAAATTCTTGGTTGTAAAGCTTCCATTGCAGATAATGCCATCATAGGTCGCCGTTGCACGCCATGAAGGCCGCCCCAAGCACCTACCATCGCCTTATGCGCTTCCCAATGCATCGGCATTGAAGAGATCCGTGCCTCGCAAACAATCCACCTAATGTAGATTTTATGCAATTCATCTACGCACCCAACTTAGGACGATGCTTGTACCGAACTTCATTTTAATGAAAACGGATTTTGTTTGCCTGACCTTCAACCCAATTGGGGCCGAATAAGCCTCCGGATTCGGAGCGCCCTTCGTGGATATCACGATTGGCCAAAACAAGTCTCCGGATTCGGAGCGCCCTTTCGATGCACGTCATCTGGGGCCGAATAAGCCTCCGAATTCGGAGCGCCCTTCGTGGATATCACGATTGGCCAAAATAAGTCTCACAGATTCGAGCGCCTTTCGATGCACGCCGTCATCGGTCGAATAAGCCTCCGAATTCGAGCGCCTTTCGATGCACGCCATCCGGGACGAATAAGCCTCCGACCAGAGCGCCTTCGTGGATATCACGATTGGCACAAAATAAGTCTCCGGATTCGAGCGCCCTTTTCGATGCAGTCATCCGGGGCGAATAAGCCTCGACGAGCGCCCTTCGTGGATATCACGATTGGCCAAAACAAGTCTCCGGATTCGGAGCGCCCTTTCGATGGACGGCATCTGGGGCCGAATAAGCCTCCGGATTCGGAGCGCCCTTCGTGGATATCACGATTGGCCAAAACAAGTCTCCGAATTCGGAGCCCCCTTTGGTGCACGACACCTTAGGGCCGAATAAGCCTCCGGATTCGGAGCGCCCTTCGTGGAGATCACGATTGACCAAAACAAGTCTCCGGATTCGGAGCGCCCTTTCGCACGCCACAGGGTCAATAAGTCTCCGATTCGAGCGCCCTTCGATACCGCCATTCGGGGCGAATAAGCCTCCGGTCGAGCGCCTTCGTGGATATCACGACACAAAACAAGTCTCCGGATTCGAGCGCCCTTCGATGCACGCCATCCGGGGCGAATAAGCCTCCGACTGGAGCGCCTTCGTGGATATCACGACACAAAATAAGTCTCCAGATTCGAGCGCCCTTCGATGTAGGTCATCCGGGGCGAATAAGCCTCCGACCGGGCGCCTTCGTGGATATCACGACACAAAACAAGTCTCCGGATTCGAGCGCCTTTCGATGGGCGGCATACGTGGCGAATAAGCCTCGGATTCGAGCGCCTTCGTGGATATCACGATTGGCACAAAACAAGTCTCCGAATTCGAGCCCCTTTGGTGCACGACACCTTAGGGCGAATAATCCTCCGGATTCGGAGCGCGCTTCGTGGATATCACGGTTGGGCAAAACAAGTCTCCGATTCGAGGCGCTGATGCACGCCACTGGGCGAATAAGTCTCCGATTCGAGCGCCTTTCGATGCCGTCACTGGGCAGAATAAGCCTCCGGATTCGGAGCGCCCTTCGTGGATATCACGATTGGCCAAAATAAGTCTCCGAATTCGGAGCGCCCTTTCGGTGCAGGTCACCTTGGGCCGAATAAGTCTCCGAATTCGGAACTTCTTTTGGTACACGACACCTTCCGGCCTAATGAGGGTCGAATGCTCCTCCCGACCGGCCAAAACAAGTCTCCTGATACGGAGCCCGTTTTAATCAACTAAGCCAGAATCACTAACGTGACTTCCCGGACAACATGCCTTAGCCGGCCCGGGAATACAACAATTGTCAAACTCCCAATCCGCCTAAGGCAGGGGCCGACCCCTGCATACAGGAAAAATGTTTAAGCCACAGCATTACGATGGCAAGCTAACGAAGAAACTATTAAAGCATATGAAGTAAAACACATGAAATAACACTTTTTATTTAATGACACTTTTATTTGATTAAAAGTTGTTACATCGACGCAGCTAGCGTTGAACATTACAATATCTATTTCTAACTTCTAAGACAAACGAATCCATCGATCCAAGGTCACATAGACGCCATCGACATACTCGCGCCCAATCGCAATCCCTGCCTCGACACCATCGACAATGTCAAGGCCAAGATCCAAGACAAGGAAGGTTTTGGGGAGCGGTCGCTGTATCTCCTTTCGGGACGATCTGCTTCAGCGACTTGGAGACTGACGAGTTTCCAGTTCCTCCTTTCACCGGTCCACCTCCCACACCGGAGAATCCTCCGCGCAAACCAGCGAACGCCAAGTTCGGCGGAAGAGCCCTGCAACTATCATCACGTTCTGATGACGAGAACTCTCGATCTGCATTATCCCATACAATAGCCGCTGGGGAACTAAATAGGTTTGATCGCATAAGGGCCTTGTCGTTTTTATTCTCAGTAATGGCCCCGATCTCGAGGCCCAAATCTCGAAGTAATTCTTATCAGCGTTAAACCCCACGAGACAGGCGTCGATCAACATTCTCCATGACTTAGTTAAACCAACGGTTGACTAAAACGCGCAAGGGCTAGAACCATCTATCCAATCGGCTAGACATGCGGCATTTGTGCCGTCTTGCAAACAAAAACAAGAATGCCGATACCCCTCCGTTCCCTGGCTCATGGCTTACCCAAATTTTAAACACGCAATGGTTTAATTCTAAATCAAACGGCCATTACATGGAGGCCGATCAAGCCAACCAATCGGTAGATCGAATTAAAACGCCGAGTCCGATTGGTGTATTTACGTCTAGCCAAACATTTATGCAATAAAATTAAACACGTCGACCGAATGCGGAGAGAATTTGATATTTCCCATAAAGCATCTTTTATTAAACATCAAGAAATTACATAATTACGAGCGACCAAAATTCGAACCATACAACAAATACAAATTATCGGCATCACCCTCATCCTCACTCTTTTCAACCTCAAAAGCGGAAAAGTCCTTCTTGCGGTAGCGACGCCGCATCAATTCCTGCCAGGCGAAGAGATTCGGCAACTTGAGTTGCCCTGATCCAACCGTGCCTAAACCCACGATTTTCACATCGGCAAACCTCTTCGGCGAGCTTTTCCTTGGTCTTTTGAATTCCAACCAGCCGCCCTTCGTGAAAACCTTTTTCATAGGACCTCCCCTTTGCGGACTCCAAGGCGAACATACTCGCCGTATCCCGATCGGCAATGGCAGCGCTTATAAGCCGACTGGTAACCCTCTCTTCAACGATTGGGTTTACCTGCCCTGCTGGCTGTGCCTGAGCTGCCTTGATCGTCCCTAACTCACGTTCAGCCGCCTCTGCTCGAGCCTCCAAACTCCGGATACGCTCTTCCTTTTCCGCCATTTCTCGTGAGGCGGCGCTGTCGCATGCCGACCGTAAGCCGTATAGAGCCCTTTCACCGCCCCATGTATACCCTCGCGAAACACTTGTAGTCCGACGACCAATCATCGATCTTGAACCGGGAGGAAATATTTGTCGGCGAACTCGACCGCCACATCTGGATCTCGCCGCGATCGAATCCGCTTCCGTCATGGGCTTATTCTTCACAAACACCGCAAAACTCAGCGGACGCGAGTCGCGTCGATTTCCTTCGGCGGGCGTGTGGCAACCTCCTTGAGATCGCTGTCTCGTCTGGGCGACCTGCTTCGACGTCGAGGAGATCGACGCCCCTCTCTACCCGTAGAGCTCTTGCTCCCTGCGCGCAAGGGCGCGCCACGTTGTTCACTCCGACTCATATCGCCACCCAGCTCAACCAATGTCTTCGCTTCCTTTCTTTGTTAAAAACGTTTGTTCGACATTCGCACAATCGACTTCCCTTGAGTTCGAACCACGGTACCTACGGACTCTTTAAAGTGTCGCCGAACGGTACCTACGGACTCTTTAAACACTCGCAAAGGCAACGCGATCGAGGCAGGTTCATTAATTACAAACCCAATCGCCCGACGCCGAATGGGATGACGGCAGGGCAGGTGGTTGGTTCAACACTCCTGAGTTGCACGGAGCTAGGGCGGTCGTCAATCTATTCGGCTCGAAAGTGCCCGTTCGGCCCAAGATCGGTAGGCAGTGAAATTGCAAATGCCGATTTTGATAGGATACGTATTGAATCCTATCAAAATTGTTCGGCCAGGGTATCCAGCCGGCTTGCGAATTGAATCCAAAGCGCCCTTATCATGAGCCCACTGGGGCAAGGACAGATTCGTCAATCCATTCGGCTCGAGTGCCCCAGTCGGCCCAAGATCAGTAGGCAGTGAAATTGCAAATGCCGATTTTGATAGGATACGTATTGAATCCTATCAAAATTGTTCGCAGGTATCCAAACGGCCATGAATTGAATCAAAGCGCCCTTATCATGAGCCCATTGGGGCAAGGCAGATCGTCAATCCATTGCTCGAGTGCCCCGATCGGCCCAAGATCAAGATGGCGGTGAAATTGCAAATGCCAATTTTGATAGAATCGTATTGAATCCTATCAAAATTGTTCGGGGTATCCACCGGCTTGCGCATTGAATCCGAAGCGCCCTTATCATGAGCCCACTGGGGCAAGGGCAGATTCATCAATCTATTCGGCTCGAGTGCCCCAGTCGGCCCGAGATCAGTAGGCAGTGAAATTGCAAATGCTGATTTTGATAGGATATTTATTGAACCGCAAGAACCCGGCTCTTGGATATATATTAAACAAAGCGATATTGCATGTACGGCTTGTTCAGAAGAGTTCTAGATAAAAATCACCAATGCCACAGTAAAATTTATCCATTCAGACCCAGTACCCCAATCGGCACACAAAAGGGAATTCTTTTCACGAACCCCACAGAATGCAGGCGAGCTCACCGATTAGGGTTTCCCACAATACATGCAATTCCATTTTACCAAATGCATTGACAAAACATAGAACTCTTTCATTAAAATTAAGCATAGAACGTCTCATACAAAGTGTGTGGTGGCGACAAAAATTAATACGTATTGAAATTACAAGGAAATTTTCATTAATAAATTGCCATGAGATGCTAACCAATTTATACATGAAAACTACCAACGCACTATCCAAAAGAAGAAAAACAACAAAGACAAAAAAGAAAACGACGCCCGCTCGGTAAACGGCTCCCAGATCACTCGTCGGTATCGGATTCAAGCGGCTCAACATCCACCTGCTCATAAGGAATTGGCAAATCCAATGTAACCTCAGCGGCAGCAAGGGCTTTGAGCCACCCATGCTTGAACCCGCGATTCTCAAATTTGGCCACTTCTTCAACATACTCCGACAAAGCGGCGCCCCTCCCTGCCTCAAAGGCCTCCGATTCGGCTTTCTCGCGGGTCGCCTTAAGCTCGTCTAATTGAGCCTCCGCTTCAGCAAGTGCTTTCTGGGAAAGCTTGAGCGATTCCTCGCTCGTATTTGCCCTGCCTTCAGCATCAACACGAAGCTGTTCGGCGACTCGAACCCTCTCTTTCTCCGCTTCGGCTCGCGCGCTCTCCATTTCAGCCCTCATAATTTCGAATTCCGCCCTACTTCTCTAACCCTGCAGCTCTGTTTGCAAATGGTCAATTCTCCCGAGAGCATCACGCAGGCGGCGGCCCAAGTCGGCGACCCTTCCGATCATCTGCAAAACAATTCGGTGTAATTAGACGCCCTTAAACAAACAACAAGAAGCGAAGTGACCTACGAAGTGTCGACCGAGCGATTAAAACCGCCATGACATCGAACACGGCCAAGGCTTCTTTGTCACCGGCGAGAAATTAAAGCGCCAGCTAAGAGCGACAATGGGATCCTCGGCGAAGCATCGGATAAATCGGCGTGCCCACGATCTTAATTTGAATAACGAGCGGAGCCACCGGCCGGTTCTTCAAGTCGAGGCCGTTTACTACGAGGGCGACAAGTCGCTTCTCCTTCGATCGCGTTTTTGGCCTTGCTCGAAATTAAACATCACTGATCGGCTGTTCTCCACCCTCCTTTTCGCCAGCGGACACGGCAACCTCAACCGTGCCCTCGAAGCGGCTCTGAATGGCTTGATCAAGCTAGGATTAGATTCGGCACATTCATTACATCGGCGACAAGCGCTTCGGCATTTCTTTTGCGCCATCTGCGTTAAGCTCTCCTTCGCCATATCCTCGGAAAAATCATGGGTAGATCCCCAAGTTCGCAAAAATATCCCCAGAGAAATCGCTCGTCACGAGGTGGATGGTTGAGGGCCTCGGATCTTAAGCGTGCGGCCTCGCCGCCCTCGACCAGATCCTCTAGTCGGATCGGCAATCACTTCGATGCGCTCGGCGTCTTCCCGAATCGAAGGCTGCGAGACCGATCTGCGAAGATTTCATTTGGAAAGATAAGGGCCGAGTCATTGATCGCCCAATGGAATCGGAATGTTATCTGCAGCCGAAAAAGTGGTGTAAGTGGGTTCGTACCGAAGGAGGATATGGGCCGCCCTCCCCTGTTTTTGTACGTTTGGGCGGCCGAAATACGTCAATGCAGTCTCAATTTCCCTAAGAACTGCGTCGTCAACCGAATTCAAAATTTTCTTCAACCTATTACCTGCAGAAGATAAAAAGCGATCTAAGAAAAAGAAGCCGAATAAGGAATAGGCCAACAAACATAAGACATTGCGTGTCAACCTGGTTCACCCTTATGCCTGAGAATAGGGTCCAGGTGATCCTCCCCCTCGGCGAACTCCCAATTACCTCAGACGTTGGCCATCACGTCGTCAACTCGCTTACCAGAGCTGGCGAGCATAGTCACTAAATGATGGTCAGTATCTTTGGCCCTGAGAAAATATCGCCCCAGCCGACCAGAGGATTTGGCTAAGGCGTAACAATGCCGAATGGCCGGAATCCCAAGGTTAATACTAAGGCGTTGATTCAACTCCACAACCCCCATGATGATTCGAAAGAAATTTACATTGGGTTGAGAAGGGATCAAACCCCAATAGCGGAGAACGGCCCTAAGGAGTGGGTGTAAGGGGAAGCGAACTCCGCCCTCCGCAATAATACAACCGTGTTTTGATCTTCCCTCTCCATGTCGAGAGCATTGTCCGTGACGAGGGACAGATGAACGTCGTCAGGAATAGAAAAATGCTTCCGGAAACCAGAGATACGATCCTCGGAGAGGAGGTCTTTCAAGTGTTTTGCCATTCTAGCGGAACCAAGTATTCGCCGAGGCTAAACATAGCAAATAGAAAATAGGGTTACAATGAAGGGAGAAGAAGACTTACGAAAAACGGATGAGACAAAGGAAGGCAGGAAGAGGTTGCAGAAAACGCGAGCCCGCGAGAGGGATATGCAATGGCGATCCAAAAAGCTCAGAGACCGATTTAAATATGAATTGAAAGGACTAAAGTTTCAAATCACAATAAATCTTGAGATACTGAATAGAGCGGAAAGTGTAATGATGAGCAAAAAGGCGTCGCCTCGACGATTGGGACACATAAGGCCGCCGATGATAAACTTTTAATTCCGAGCCAAACACGCCGATTTAATCGCGGTTAAATAGGGGGTTCGGGGGGCAATTGTGGTAGCCGAATATTCAGTAAAGGTAGAGGAGTAATATCTCGGCCTCTAGGCGCCAAACGGGCAAAAATCTCGAAGGGGTGGTCGGCCGAATACGATGTCTAGGCCGAATAGGAGAGAGCCCTATGTAGAGGTGTAAGGAAAGTTAATGATTGAAAAAGTAGGCTCTGGTCCCGAGGATCAGAAGAGACGAGTATAAATACAATGGTAGTGGATCAGAAAAGGTATGCAAGAATCACTTCTAAAAACTTAGTAAGCAAGCTTTCTTGAGGAGGACTGACTTGTCCGTCGGAGTGCTAATTCCGGCACCCCCGACCGGAGTTTATATTTTTGCAGGTGACTAGCAGGGGATCGTTGGCGTCTTCCAGGATCTGAAGAGTATTTCCAAACCACATTCACCACATAAAGAAAAGTGGATACCAGTGGTACTTGTTGATACTGGGTCTGCTATCAATGTCTGCCCAGTCAGAACGGCATATGCAGTCGGTTTGAAACCCGCAGACTTCTTACCAACTACTCAGGTAATCAGAGCATATGATAATACCAGTCGAGAAGTGATGGGGACTGTTAACATTCTGACTAAGGTTGGTCTGAGACAACATAACATCGAATTTCATGTCTTGGACGTTCCCGCAACCTTCAACTTACTCTTGGGGCGGCCGTGGTTGCACCAAGTAAAAGCAGTCTCTTCCACTCTACACCAGATGGTGAAATACCCCTGTGGAAAGGGAGTAGCCATTGTCTTTGGGAATTCATCCATCCATCCGCCGCCGGAAGTGTCCACACCAGTTCTGGAGATCGAGCACGGCACGGAGGATGTATTCTTGTCGGGGTTCACTTTGGCCGAGGCCCGGGTGGTGCAAAATATTATGGCTGTGAATGAAGGTGTGTACGTTAGTGCTCAATCCGTCTACCTCATGAACAAGCTACTGCATGTCCCCGGGATGGGATTAGGAAGAAGCGGCAGGAAACGAGTCGCAGCATTGGCTGAAGTGCCACACAACCCGCATACCTTTGGACTGGGTTATCTGCCCACCAAAGAAGACTGGGTGAGAAAAGGTAAGGAAATGGCCGGCAGAGCCAAAGCGAAGCAGGCTCGAAAGCTTTTTGATCTAATGCACAGGCCCATTCAGGGTACCCTGAACGGACGCTTCGTCCGGGAGGGGGAGGACTTCCCATTTTGCGGCTTCCCAGAGCCGTGGCTGAACGCGAAGAAGAAGCGCGTGCCAGGCTTCGAGATCTTTTTCGACCTGCAACTATCCGGGGATGACGTTGCCGCAGAGCAGACAGACCCACCAACTGAGGCTGAGCAGAATAAGGCAGTGGATTCTGAGGGCATTGAATTTGAAATAGGGGTGGCACTGGCATGTCTCCTCTCTGATCCTCCGATCGACCAAGAGTGCTTGGGGGATAACTTTGTGGTTTCCATGATTGGGAATGAAAGCAGTGCATGGCCAATGACCCAACTATCTTGGATGCATCAATCGCACCCTCCCTCACCGCAATCTGAGGAGGATTTCTTTCAGCGAAGATCGGGGTAGTGGTGAATCTGATTCCACCGAAGTCTTGTGAGTCGAATCAGTTCGACTCGGTAGTCTGAGTCTGGTACTTCGGGATGTTAACGGATGCTACAGCCTTGTCCAGTCGTTTTTTCCTTTTCATTTGAGTCTGTTGTAACCGGCGAATTGGATGATTTGGATGTGCCTAATGAGAATGAACACTGTGGTTTAAGTACTTTTCATGCCCTAATTTATTGCATTAATTCAGACTTTCAAAATTTTGATCAAAACGACGAGGACGGTTCCTCGGTTTTACGCCTAATTGAGCAAGAGCAAGAGAGATTTGTTAAGCCATTAATGGATGAAATCATTTCGGAACATTAGTCTTGAGGAGGACCCTTGGTGGTCCAGATCGGGTCCACGTTGTCTTCGAGGAACGCGAGCGCTTAGTCGCTTTATTAAAAGATTTCAATGATGTTTTCGTGGTCCCACGAAGACATGCCCGAATTGATCCCGAGATTGTACAAAGATCGGATCCCCTTGACCGAGGCCCGACTTCAGCGAAGCTCGAAGGATCCGCCCGGATTGGGCTCTTAAGATTAAGGAAGAGGTCACCAAGCAAATTGACGCAGGCTTCCTGCTGGTATCTGAATATCCGACTTGGTTGGCCAACATTGTTCCGGTGCCGAAGAAAGATGGCAGGATCCGGGTGTGTGTAGACTTCAGGGATTTGAACAGAGCTAGTCCGAAGGACGACTTTCCCTTGCCGCATATCGATGAGTTGGTGGATTTCACGACAGGGCATGCATTGCTCTCATTCATGGATGGCTTCTCAGGGTACAACCAAATAGTGATGGCGCCAGAAGATAGGGAAAAGACTGCATTCACCACCCCGTGGGGAACATACTGCTACCGGGTAATGCCGTTTGGGTTGAAGAATGCTGGGGCTACTTATCAACGGGCCGCGACCACAATACTACATGATATGATCCACAAAGAGGTTGAGGTGTACGTGGACGACATGATTGTCAAGTCCAAAGAAAGAGAGGGCCACTACACCGCCTTGCACAAGTTTTTTCAAAGGATCAGGAATTAGCCATGCGGCTAAACCCTCAGAAATGTATGTTTGGTGTTACAGCGGGGAAAATGCTGGGGTTTCTGATTACACAAAGGGGCATCGAGGTCGACCCTTCCAAAATCAAGGCCATCTTAGAAATGCCACCACCAAGGACTGAAAAGGAGGTGCGAGGCTTTCTGGGTAAAGTGCAATTCATAAGACGGTTTATTTCAAAACCAACCTTGACTTGTGAACCACTTTTTGGCCTCCTCAAGAAAGGAAAGAAGTTCCAATGGGACGGCCGAAGCCAAGCTGCATTCGAACAGATTAAAGAATATCTACAGAACCCACCCGTTTTATCACCACCAGAACCGGGGAAACCGTTGATTTTGTATCTGTCAGTGACTGAGACTACAATGGGCTGCATGCTTGCACAAGAATCAGAAGACAAGGTGGAAAAAGCCATCTACTATTTGAGCAAAAAGATGCTAGAGTATGAGACCCGGTATACACCGCTGGAGAAGGCTTGCTTAGCTCTGGTATGGGCTACCAGGAAGCTACGGCACTACCTGTTAGCTCACTCTGTAATGCTGGTTTCACGTCTCGATCCTATCAAATATCTTTTCGAGAAACCAGCACTTACAGGTAGGCTAGCTCGTTGGTTGCTGTTGCTCTCCGAATTTGATCTCACATATGTCACCCGCAAGTCAGTCAAAGGAAGAGCAAAGGGCGAGTTCCTGTCGACCACCCGTTGAGGGGATGAAGCGCTTGAGTATCTGTTCCTGATGAAGCAATTCGCATATCGACGAGGAAACTTGGATAATGTACTTTGACGAGGCCAAATCAAGATGGGTATGGGATAGGAGTGTTGTTGATAGCACCCGACAATTCCCGTATCCCTCTAGCCTTCAAACTTCGGTTCAAAGTCTCAAATAATGAAGCAGAATACAAAGCGTGCATTGCTGGTTTGGAAGCAGCCCTAGAACTAGGGGCAAGACGGCTGGATGTCATTGGGGATTCGAACCTTGTTGTGTCTCAAGCTAAAGGAGACTGGAAAGTTAAAGAGGAAAATATGATGATGTATCACCAGACCTTGGACTTGCTGATTCCTCGGTTTGAAAAGTTAAGTTTTACTCATCTACTGAGAGAGAACAACAGGTTCGCAGATTCTTTAGCAACTCTATCATCTATGATAGACATCCCGAGTGGAATCCGGATGCGGCTAGTCATCATTGATCAGAAATTTGCACCTGCCTATGAGTCGATTGCTGCCATAGATGAAGTTCAGGACGAACACCCTTGGTATCACGATATCTGGAATTTCTTGGAGAAAGAAGCGTACCCGCCAGGGGTAAATGCCAAAGACAAAAGGGCAATAAGAAGATTGGCCGCCTACCATCATCCGGGGTAAATCAGATAAAAGGGTCATCTGGGAATGCATAAACTGTGCGTTGATGCAGAAGAGTCAAAGCGTCTGATGGAAGCCATCCACAGAGGAGAATGTGGAGCACACATGAATGGGGTAATGCTGGCAAGGAAGATCCTCAGACAGGGTTATTACTGGTCCACCACGGAGGAGGATTGTATTGGTTTTGTTCGGCGATGCCACAAATGTCAGATCCATGCAAACCGCATGAACATCCCGCCGTCGAAGCTGTACAACATGACTTCACCATGGCCTTTTTCAGTCTGGGGGATTGATGTAATCGGGGCTGTTACGCCAAAGGGGTCGAATGGGCATGAGTTCATCCTCGTAGCGATAGATTACTTTACAAAATGGGTTGAGGCCCAGTCTTATGCAGTGTTGAAGGCTTCACACGTCGCGAGATTCATCAGAAACAACATCATTTGTCGCTACGGGGTCCCAAATGAAATAGTTTCAGATAATGGTTCCCACTTCAAGAAGGAAGTGATTGACTTGTTGGAGAAATACAATGTGGCTTTTCATAAGTCATCTACCTACCGGCCGCAAACTAATGGAGCAGTTGAGGCCGCCAACAAGAATATCAAGCGCGTACTACAGAAGATGGTGGAAACTCAAGGATCGCCGATAAGCCGCTGTTTGCTCTATGGGGCTACCGGACTTCAATCAGAACTTCTACAGGGGCGACTCCGTATTCATTAGTCTATGGGATGGTGGTCGTTCTACCAATTGAGATTGAGGTCCCGTCATTACGAGTATTGGCTGAGTGCCAGATAGCCGAAGCAGATTGGCAGCAGAACAGATTCGAGGAACTCATGCTTTTTGATGAAAGAAGGTTGAAGGCACTGTACGATGTTCAGGGTTATCAACGCAGAATCGCCCGGGCTTTTAACAAGAAGGTTAAGTCCAGGAATTTGAAAGAAGGAGATTTGGTGCTCAAGGATAACCGAGCTCCCATCCACGACCCAAGGGGCAAGTTCAGACCCAATTGGACTGGTCCCTACATCATCAAGTCAATCTGTCGTGGGTACGTGGTTACGATGGATCTAGATGGCTTGGAGTTTTCCCAACCGATCAACATGGACAAGTTGAAGAAATACTACCCCTGAGAGGCTCGCTAGGCCGAAAACCCGAAAGGGCGACCTAGGCAAAATTCAGAGCATAGAAAATTTGAAATTATAAAAACTGAGCTCGCAAGGTTGAAAACCCGCAAAGGGCCGCCTTGGCAAAAGTTAGAGCGCAAAAGGAGAGTAAAAATACCCGAGCGAACCTAAGCTTGAACTATGTAAGACTTGATTCCCATCTTTGGGATACGTAGGCAGCTTCATCTTGAAGTTCAGTCACAATCTTTTCCCCGATCAACTTTGTCCATTCTGATCATCTCAGTCATCTCTATTCATCAGCATTTATTGTGGTCTCCGATACAGTGTTATTCAGACTAGGGGCAACTTTCCGTTGCTATGAATTGCCAAGGCACTTTTCAAACTAGGGGCAACTTTCCAGTTGCTAGGATTCGGGGTTGTGCATCTCAGTGACAGATCTCAGGCATGTCCAGTTCTGATTCATATCGAAAATAGTTTTGAAAAGTTTTAATAAAAGTTGACTTTGTTCAAATTAATCTTTTCACAACTAAGACCATTTTTGGACCAAAGCGGAAAATTTTCAGTACCACAACCTTCAATTTCACTGATTTCAAAATAGAGTTCTCCTGCTCTTGCATACAATTGAAGTTGCTTTTTTATTACACTCATAATGAAAACTTGAAAGTACTAATAAAGCAATAAATCTGGGGCGTAGTCAAGTCAGGTGTCCCTGCGCCCCCTCCCAGAGCTAGTCGAAGCCTCTGATGCCAAGCTAGGCCCAGTCTGTGCCTCTTCATTAAGCCAATCCCAACATTCATCAGACAAGGTATACCTGAAAGTGGGAGCAGGGGCCAGGAGCTCTCTAATTCTCCACGCTGCGGCCTGCCGAGCCAACTGTGCACCTCGAACCGGAAATGTAGCCGGATACTCAATCCCCTCCGGAGGGCAAGTCTGATCATGGCCAAACTGGCGCAGAATACGGAATGAGAAATAGAACACACAGTGACTCAAGCCGATCAGTCGAATCCCGACCTGCCGGGACATGCTATAGCTCATTGCCGGGAGATTGAACCAAGGACAACGCCACGCAATGCGATTCGCCGACAAGTTGCACATCCATTCAAACCACCAGCTCTCATCAGGAGCATTCACTAGGCGTTGCCGAAAGAAGTAGCCACGGGCTGAGTAAGCAGGACAAGAGTCCACAACTTGCAATTTATCCATCAACCATATCTGGGGAGGGATGAAAAATGAGAGAATAAAGAATTGAGAGATGTGCGATGAGAGAAAAGTAAGATGAGGGTTTTGTGAGAAAAACCGAGCCCGAGGGCCGGGTGATGTGAGTGAATATACATGTGAGCTTGGGTGGGAAACATTACCTGCAACAGTAGTGGACTCCCCACAAACCTGGTTGTCTCCCGGTGGTAGAAAGCATCCAAGCCCATCAGTGTCTCAGCCAGAGTCATGGCGATGCAACTCTTTCCTTCTCTCAAACCTTGGGCGACTTCAATCAAACGGATGCTAGCTCCTCCGGAGCCCGAGACAAACAGAAAATGAGATAGTAGGCACAAGCAGAGGGCGTGCTGCCGGAAGCCTTGCCAATAGTGGTTGCTGCGGTCACCGGCATCAGAGAATCGGTAAATCAGGCTCGGGATATCCAACATGCCATCACCAATCAGAGATCTAGCATCATGCGCATTAAGACCGCACATCCGCCCTAAGGTTTGGGCATAGCTAAAATTGAGCTGGGGCAGAATTTCCTCGCCTCGCTCGGACTCCATCAAGATTTGAAAATCTTCAAAAGTAGGACATACCTCTTGCCCGCCAAAGCTAAAGACGTGCGTCACCGGGTTCCAAAACCTTGCCGCGGCATAGAGGAAAGGAAGATGCAGTGGAGTCCGGCCTAGCGTGAATAGTGCATTCAAGCCAAAACCCCGGAAGTTCAACTTCTCCGAGCCATCTAAAGAAGAAATCCAAGATGTGAGATTTTCTGTGAGAAATGCCTCCATTTTTGCGAGGAAAGGTGATGAAATGAATGAGTTCCAAGGGTGGGGCTTTTATAGAGGGGCAAAACACTATTCAAAGGACACGTGTCAAATTTCTGGAGGTCGCGGGAGAGGTGGCCGGCCGGCCATCTATCCTAGTAGGCCGGCCACCCTCGTGGCTCCAAATGCAAAATGTTTTCGGCCTCGCGTTGGTCCTATTTTGCCCGCCGGAGGAAAGCTTGAGGCACTTTCATGCATCGGGAATGTCGAAGGCCTCCATTTCTATCAGTTTCGGATACATTCCATTATCCAGATTGTCCGTCTGAAGTACGTTGTGTTGTGTTTTGCTTATCGAGTTGTTGTTTTGTTTATCGAGTTGTAAGTTTTGTCAAGCTGTCGCATTTTGTGTTTTGAATTGTTACCTTTTGGTTATACAATTTTGTTAAGTCTTGTCTATTGAGTCGTTAACATTGTTGTACTTTGTTTATCGAGTTGTAAACTTGCTAAGATTCTGTTATTTCTTAGTGAGTCGAGTTGTTTTGATTTGTTGCGTCGGTTCATTACCTGACCCGGTAAATACATGAGGCACATTTTCATTCGATTCCATTTTTGTGCAAAATGATGCGATGCGATGCTAAGAGTTTCAAATACAAACATCTTTTCAAAAGCTGTTTCATTCCATCATGTTTTTACAACAAAATAAAGGTACAAGTTTTACAGAAAATAAAACTGCCTAACAATGTGCAAAGTGCTACAAACTACTAGCCAAAAAGTAAAATAAAGCAGGAAATAACATCAGTATCCTCGGGAACGGGAATGAGGAGGCCCTCTCATCCTCTTTTGCGGGACAACCTCTGCACCATCATCACCATCCGGATCAGAGCTGTCATCCTCCGGATCCCCCTCAGCCTCGCCTTCGCTCCCGGAACCAAGACCGGAGCCTCCCTCCCCAGGAGATGTCTCTGACACACGGTCTGCGACCTCCTCCTCCTCATCCTCGACAATGGGTGCCCTGCGTCTGCGAGACGACCCTGCTCCTCGAGCTCCTCGGGAAGGCCTGGATGGTCCGGCTCCCCCAGCTCCCCGAGCTCCACGAAAGGGCCCAGATGGCCCAACTCCTCGGGATGGTCCAGATGATCGACCTCTCTGAGAAGGCCCGGGTGGCCCACCCCGCGCCGGAGCATATACGGGAGGCATCTGCAAATGCAAAATTCAATACATCAGTTCAAACATAAAAAGCAGGTACAAGTACAGTATGTGAGTGGGGTGTGTGCCAGATGTGTTCTACACAGCCTATCAGTGCAATAGAATGTTAAAAACCAGCATGTCATCACAAATATGATAAATGCAAGAGAGATGAAGGGTACCTGGAAGCCCATGACGGACATCTGCGCCTCTCTACGCAGGACCATCCCCTCAAGTGAGGCCACCATCCCGAGCATCTGATCCATGTACTCAACGGGGGGCTGCAGATGCAAAGGCAAAGGCATCAGTAAATGAACGAACGTCCAAGTATCTGAGTGATGAATCAAAGCTTTGAAACATACCGGTGGTGAGTTGGGGTCTCTGACATATCTGTGACCAGGCATCGGAGGCTCTATAGGGATCGGAATCGGAGAAGTAGTCCCATACTGCCAACTCATCAACTCAGTCGGCATATCTGGCCATCCAGGATGATCGAGAGTCGGAGGGATCGGAGGAATCGAACTGCCTCTACCTCTAGATGCACCATACGCTAGAAGAGGGATGTCTGCGGCACGCGACTTCGAAGATGGTGCGCGATGGGCCTCAATGGTGGAGCCGTACTCCGTCAAGGGCATCGGATATATGCGGCGATAGGTGGCGTAGTTCCCTCAATGAGATGTAATAAAGCATCGATTGCCTGCATGTCCCTAGTGACCTCCTCGATGATAGCTTTGTCGGCGATCCGCATAGTGGGTGGAGGCAGGAGATCACGAGAATCATACCCCACACTGGCTGGCGTTCCAGAACCAAGCCACCTAGCTGTTCCTCGGCGAGGAACCTATCTCGGGAACTAGTCGACCCTCCGTCTTGATTCTCGAGATCGCCGCCAAAGGCGCGGGGTTGCCGGTGATCTGCGGATAACGGTGTACAAATCAATCGAAATCAAGAAATACAAAGCGGATCAAAGATGAAAATGAAAGGCGAGAGTTCAAATACCTCTGTCGCGCAAGACGGTGTCGAAATCATCCACGAGAGAAGAGTCTCTCGAGGCCTCGATAGGTGCTCGCCCTCAAACATCAATGAAAGCGAGTCATAGGAGGTCCCGCCACCTCCATCTCCGGCTAATGTGGGGAAATATGCATATACCCATAGCTGAGAGAAGCAGTGCGGAATGTGAATACAAAGCGCTAAAGGCAGAATACAGAATGCAAAGTGCGCCGTGTGTGCAGTGAATAAGTAATAAGGAGCAAAAATGTAAATCAAGAGGACAGAATGTACCTCCCAAGCTCTCCATGGCAGCGAGTAAGTCCCCAGCGTCACGAGGCTGCGCTCATGTAACAATAAAAGGGTAGCCAGGCCAGCACCGCCCCAATCATACTGATTGACCTGTGATAGGTCTACTAGGGCACTCAAGAGATCTGACTGACATGTTCCTCTATCGACAAGCAGTGGTGCCAAAGAGGAACATGAGGAAACCACGGGTATACTGCTCGACCTCCTCGAGAGACTCAGGCTCCATCTGTGGCCGCCGGAAATGGAAAGAGAACCCAGTATACCGAACTCTCCCGGAAGCTCTGTCTACAGGCGGGAGTGCCCCCAATAGATGCATCCAAGCAGCCTCCCACTGACCCGTATCTTCGTCGTAGGGAATGGGTCCACCGCCTATGTCTAGGCCGTGAGTCTGTGAGAATCGTGGGGTCATGGTCATATCGGTCATGAGAAAAATGGAAAGAATTGGTGGTGTCCCACCATCTCTCCGCCAGAGCAGCAAACAATGTCCTACTGATAAGATAGTGAGATAACCCCCTGCAGAATGGTCCGAATCCTGCAAAGTCAACCAAGTCTCGGACAGCTTCCGGAAGCTCAGCATACCACTCCCTCGCGGCAGTGGAGCCATATCCTTGCACTGTGCGAGAGCCAACCTGCATTTAGAATGAATGCATGTATCGGCAAATGAAGTGAAAATGAGCTATGTGCAAATGAAGTGAAAATGAGCTGTGTGCAAATGAAGTGAAAATGAGCTGTGTGCAAATGAAGTGAAAATGAGCTGAGTGCAAATGAAGCGTTCTGGGCTGCGTGTTCAGTAAATTTGGTATTTGGGCTGCGTGTTCAAATTTCAGAAAATTAGTGGACTGTGTGTTCACATCAAATCTGGTTTGCGTGTTCAGTAAATTTGGTATTTGGGCTGCGTGTTCAAATTTCAGAAAATTAGTGGGCTGTGTGTTCACATCAAATCTGGGCTGCGTGTTCAGTAAATTTGGTATTTAAATTTGCGTGTTCAAATTTGAGAAAATTAGTGGAACGTGTGTTCACTTCAAATCTGGGGCTGCGTGTTGAAGAATCGAGTTTGGGGTATGTGTTCTACTCTTAATCGATGGGGTACGTGTGTTCACTTCAAATCTGAAATTGCGTGTTGATCATCGAGTTTTGGGAATGTGTTCTACTCTTAATCGATTAATGTGTGTTCACTTCAAATCTGGTGCGTGTTGATGAATCGGCGTTTGGGGTATGTGTTCTACTCTTAATCGATTAAACGTGTGTTCACTTCAAATCTGGTGTGTGTTGAATCGAGTTTAGGTGTGTGTTCTACTCTTAATTAGTGCATGTGTTCGCTTCAAATCTGAAATGCGTGTTCGAAAATCGAGTTTGGGGTGTGTGTTCTACTCTTAGTCGATTATGTCTTTGTGTGCTCATTTTCAACTTCGGATTTTGTGTGTTCGGTGAATCAATGTTTGAGCCGTGTGTTCAATTTCTAACTAATGTGTCTTGTCGTTCACAATCGACCAATGAGTGTTCATGAAATTCAAGTGGCTAAGTCACATGCTCAGGATGCAAGTACTATGTCATAAGCTAAACTGTGTGTCTAAGCATAGCAAAGGCACAAAATGCACGAAAGATACAGGAAATAAAGTAAAATACCTCTGCATCGTGGGAGAGGTCTTTGCTCGACTCTCGCAGAAGAAGATCACAGTACCGATCCTTGAACTCGATGAAATAGCGGAAGCGGCTCATGAAGCCTATGTACTGTTAGGTATGTCGATCGGGGAACAAAGGCGAACCCTCGGGGCAATGTCATAATATCAAAATCATCTCCCAAGGGAAAACCTCCACCGTGAAAACGACCGCCATGTCAAGAAATCGCAAGAGAAGCAAAAATGAGCAAAATGAGCCAAAATTGGAAAAAAGTCAACAAAAGTCAACTCTGAAATAAAAAGTCAACAAAAGTCAACTCCGGAAAAATCTTCCAAATAATGAGACAAACTTACCTCAAGTGGTGACAATGAGAAGAGAAGCCGGAATCAAAATTTAGTCGGCTCAAAGTGCTTACTTATTTGGAAGATTTCGAAAACAACTTGCGTGGAAGATGGAGGGCGTATAAAATCTGATTTGAAGGAGAAAATGGTTTAGGGAGCAAGAGAAGAAGATTTCACGGCTGTGGGTGTGATTTGAGTGTGGGCAAGTGTATATATAGGAATCTCCAAAATGACCAAAATGCCCTTGCTTTTGGCGGGTGTGACCGGCCACCTTTTTTGAGCCGACCATTTGCTTTTCTCCTGGCGATGGCCTCTCCTAGGGCAATGAGCTGGCGACCATGGTCCCCACCCCTCCCTACCTCTTTGCAAATTTTGAGAAAATCGGAGTTCGGGACTGAAAAAGTTCAAGAAAAGTGCACTTTTGGCGAATTGCTCCATCGGAACTTCAATTGCAATTTCTGATATGTGTCTCATCATTATTCATCAAAATCAGAGTGTATCCTTTTTAAACATGTTGTGACCTCTCCGGGAGGTGAATCAGAGGCCGCGATCGAGTTGAAATCGCCCGAAATGCGTTTCATTTCGTTGTTCTTGAACAAAGCAGGCACCCTGATTTGTGCTCGTTTTGCATTATTTGGCTCATAATTTGCATTCTCATGAATGTTTTGCATTGTCATGCTTGATTTCTTGGTGTACAATACTTCTATGCTTGAGCATGCGTTGTCACGCATTATCTTTTCTCGCATTGTGATGGATCCACTCGCCGACACTACGTGTGTCAAACTTTCAGAATCACAGGAATCACATTGAATATATGTTGTTGGCATATTGTTCTTGTTGAATTTCTCTGTTTTGCAGGCACGATATTGTATGTACGGTTCATTTGAAATTTGGTGCGACTGACGAATCGCTTGATATCGTATCTTCTCCGTGTGAGACGCGACGAGAATTGAATAATTCTCCGCATTCCTAACTGCATGAAATGTAGTCGTTGCTTTGCATTCTTGCTTAAAACTGTTGCATCTATTTGTCAATACTTGCTTCATTACAGCTTGCTGCACTTGCATAATCACCTGGCTCTGTGCATGTCATTTTGCATTTTGCCCCCTTTGCCTGCGGGCACGCCTGCGGGCACATCTTTGTCAATCTTGTATGATTGTCTAAGTCTTCGGCCTTGTCAAAAATGGGTCGTCTCTGGGCTTTGACATTCACTCCCGTCACTTCTTGACTTCGAGTTACGTCAAGAGGGCAACTATGTAGACACCCATTTTTGACCGACCTTAAGACTCAGACGTCACCGATTGAGCGCTTGGTGATGTTGCATATTGTGCTCGTTCAGAAGTCTCAGAGTTGCGGCCGAGCGCCCTGCCTCCGGACTTTCGAACTCTCTTCTGTGCCTTGTCTCGGTTTGCGAACCAGACTCGGTTTTCTCTGTTTTCTTTCCTGAGGGGAGGGAGTGGTCCTGTAGGCTATCTCTCAATGGCCGTGAGCTACTTTTCGTGGCCGTAGGCCATTTTGCCCATTTCGGAGCCCGGTTCCCGGTTTTCGGAGCCGTCAGGCCGTGTGCCTCGGTTCGGGACCGCCCAACCATCTCCAATTTCACCGGTTTTCAGCGGGGATCTCTGTTTTATCATACTGAGGAACAGGGGTCTCGATACCCGCCGTGGCGAACACCACTTCGGTGCTTGACCTATTTTGGGACCGGCTGCGTGATTTGGGCCCCGAGCATTCATTCGCATCGGTTTTTGTTCATTTTCGTGAGGACCTCTGTTTTATCATCTTGAGGAACATGGGATCTCGAATACCCGCCGTGGCGAATGCTACTTCGATGCTACTGACCTATTTTGAACCGAATCGCGGTTTAGGCCGGCGTTCATTTTGCATTAGTTTTTGTTCAATTTTGGCGAGCACCTCTGTTTTAACATCGGGAAGATCCTTTGGAGGGTGGAAGGCCAGCAATTGTTCGAAAACCAGTTCGCTCCTCCGGCCCGTTTTGCTCATAGGGCCAATGTTGAACGCCCTAGGGATATTTTCTTCAAGCCGAGACTACATATTTGTGATGAGGGCACATGGGAGGACACCAAAAAGTGGTGGTCGGCCAGTAATTGTTACTTTCATTTTTGAGCCTCTCCTTCAAGTTCAATGTTTTGACTCCTGTTTCAGAGTTGCCAAATTCCAACCTTGGAACCTTGTTCTACACACATGGGAGGACCCTAAAAAGTGGTGGTCGGCCAGTAATTGTGACTTTCATTTTTGAGCCTCTCCTTCAAGTTCAATGTTGTGTCTCCTGTTTCAGAGTTGCCAAATTCCAACCTTGGAACCTTGTTCTACACACCTGGGAGGACACCAAAACATGGTGGTCGGCCAGCAATTCTTCACTTCTTTTTTTGGCCATGGCCGGCCGGCCAGGGGGAGTGGCTGGCCGACCAGGTGGGGTGGGCGGCCCACCTTCAAGCAATCCACCTGGCCGGCCGACTTTACCTTTTGAACCCTTTATAGCTGTCCAGCTGCTTTTCAAAATATCCCTGTCCTCCGGGGGATATTTTGGGAGGGAAAGCTTGGATGCATTTCCCTCCCCTTTTACACCCTTTTTGGTCCTCTTAAGGGGCTGGACAGCTCCTTTGTTAGGGTTACAAAAATTCATCTCAAGACTTCATCTTCCAAAACCTCCATTTCCATAGCCAAAAGCTCCAAAAACCTTCAAGGTTCTAGGCCATTCCTTCATCAACCCTAAGCACCACCATCACCACCTCCATTTCATCAGCAAAGGAGTGACTTTCAAAGGCTAAGGATCAACAAATTGAAGCCAAGAAGCCGCCAAAGCTTGATCTTTAAGGGTAAGTCTCAAATTCCCTTTTTCTAGTACTTTTTTGCCTCAAATTTTTACCCTACTTGCTTATGGTTTTGGGCTCTGACCCCTACTGATTTTAGGCTTATTTTGAGCCCCTCTACAACATTGTAGAAGGGCTCAACCTTATTTGGCATCTCTATGATGCACATCTTTCAATATCACTCTTTATGCCAATATTTTGCATGCTTTGTTTGGCCTATGTGTGATTTCTTTTCGGGCCTGATATAAACTGTGAGTGGGCCTATTTTGAGCCCCTCTTCAACATTGAAGAAGGGATCAACCATGTTTGGCCTCTCTATCATGCACTTTCTTTGTAATCCTTCATATTTTCCGTAAAATTGCATGATTTATTTGGCCTATTTGTGATCTGATTTGGAGGATCTCATGAACTAATATTGTGCTTATCTTGAGCCCCTCTTCAACATTGAAGAAGGGATCAACCTGGTTTTCATGCTCTACATGCCACTTGCTTTGAATTTATGTTCTACTCCTATTTGGCATGCCCCTTTGAGCTTATTTGGCTTCTTTTTTCAGCCTTCATCAGGCTCGAAAAGAGCCTTATTTTGGCCTTCTCTTCATGTTTTGTTAAGGGTCTTAGGCCATTTGGTGCATGTTTTTGGTACTTCATGTAATACCATCTTTGATTCCGTAAAATTGAATGCCTTGTTAGGCTTTCTTGGCTTCTGTTTTCAGCCTTCATCAGGCTTAGAAAGTGTCTTAAAATGACCCATTCTTAATGTTTTGTTACCGGTCCAAGGTTGTTTGATGCATGCTTTTGGTACCTCATGTTATAGCCTTTGTTGGCTCATTATTTTCCATGCTATGTTTAGCCTATCTACATACTGAATTGGGGGATGTCATCTCTTGTAAATGTGCATATTTTTGGCCCCTCTTTAATTTTTTAGAACTGTGTTTTTCATTTTGAGCATTTTATATACCACTTGCTTTGTAATTCTCCTCTTTTCCCCCATTTTTGCAAGCTATTTTCGCCATACTTGTGATCATTGTTTGGCCATACTTTGTACTGAAAAAATGCTATTTTAGGGGCTTCCTTGCTACTGTTTTACATGTTATGTCCATATTGTGCATGTTTAGTAGGGCTGTAGGCCGTTTCGGGTGCATAACATTGCATTTCGGGCATCGGGTGTGATTTTGTCATAATTCAGGGGCTATTTGTGCATCATTTTAGCTACTGAAATTTGCATTTTTCATATGCCATATGCCACGTTTCATTTGCATTGCGTATGCCACTGCCTTGGTTTGCGTGCCCGTGGGCACGTATTTCGAGGCATCTCTTTTTATCCGACGGCAGCCTATGTGAGTGTGGCTGAGGCTCTCTCATGTTGGTGTAAGCCCATCATTGCATTTTGCATGCCATTTCGCATTCCTCGGTTTGCGTGCCCGTGGGCACGCATTTCGAGGCACTTTTTTTTTTATCTGGCGGCATCCTATGTGAGTGTGGCTGAGGCCCTCCCATGTTGGTATAAGCCCATCATTGCATTTTGCATGTCATCCCGCATGCCTCAGTTTGCGTGCCCGCAGGCACGCATTTCGAGGCGCCTCATCTTTTTATCTGTCGGCATCCTATGTGAGTGTGGCTGAGGCTCTCTCATGTTAGTGTAAGTCCTCATTGCATTTTCAGTATCATTTCATGCCTTAGGGCCATCGCCTCGGTTTGCGTGCCAGTGGGCACGCATTTCGAGGTACCTCATTTTCATAGCATCGCGCATGCTAGGATTGTATATTAGTTGCATTTCATGCATATCATGCATATTGCACAGGAAACGAGGTATGTTTCGCACTCCGAGTGACGGAACGTGTCTCAATTCCCCAGTCACCAACACTCCGGATTACCCATGATGGAGCTAGGTTTTGTTGTAGCATTCATGTGCATTCATCTGATATTGAGTTATGCAATTCGGCTCCTCGGCCATCATGCATTGAGATGCGTGATTGGTGGCACGAGAATCGAGGCATGCATATATTTGTTAAATACACTGCTATGCCCTTTTCCTGCTCTCTGTTGTAGCAAAATGAAGAATCAGTAACTTTCCGGAGTTGGGCATGCATTTTGAGAAAATCGCAAACAGAGGCTAATTGGGGCATCCCAGTGGATTTTCAGCGCCAAGACAGCCCAACATGCATCATTCATCAGAATCGAGGCAGCCCCCTGGCCTGCGCACCAGTTTACATCTTTCTTAGTTAATTTGTAAATTAATTAGGAATTTGTATTATTACGGACTGTACTATTCTTTTATTCGGGTTTGTATTATTTATTCGGACCCTCTGCGCGAGGGCAATGCTGTAATAAGGGTGTGTGAGTGTGATGTATGTCTTCCAACCCCCATTTCTTTCTCCTTTTTATTTATCTGCTTACGATGGTTAGATATAGGGCATATTTCAATTAGCATACAGTATGACAGCATGTTTGCATCATTCATCTGTCTTGCATGCACCGGGCTCGGCGCATCATACAAACTGCATCTGTATTTCAATTCCAAATTGAATACATGATAGTTGTAGCATTCCATATGCCATGTTTAGAATAGCCGAGCCTGCTATAGTTTGCATCTTCGCATGTGTTGCATTAGGCAATTCTGTATACTTAGGTCCATGCATGGATTTCTAATGAGTTTCTGTTTTGGCTTGGAGTACTCGGTAAGTTTTATGCTTTAGCATCCTTGCATGCGTGTGAGTGTTGCCATGTTAGCATGCTTGCCATGAGGCTATTTGCTTATGTGATATAACTGCCTTGAATGCCTGTGGGTGGAGGTTGAGTTATCTGAATTGGAATAATTCATCAAATGCTTGTTTTAAGCCCACTAGATAGTGGCAAAATCATTGTTTTCTTAAGCCCACCTGAGGGTGGCAAATCCGCGTCTTAGCCTACTTGCGGGTACCACCATCAAACCATTTTCAAACAAACAAACATGAGATGTTCAGTTCCAATTCAGGCGATTCAGTCTATACTTGTATGCTGTGCGCATCACATAGTAACCTACGCTAATAACCGGAATAAGAGCATATAATGTTTTCAAAAGCAGATATCATGGTTAGTAGAGGCCGGTCTTTGACCGGGCGAAATGGTAACTCGATGTGACCTTCTGTCGTACCCAAGTTCCCGAGCCGAGGCAACTTTGGTGATGACGGACACGTGGCCTTTTGGCACCGAGTCAGGGTTTCCTAAATTTCCCATTAAAAAAAAAATATTTAGGTGGCGACTCTGTATCTGGCAAAGCAGTCCATGTTTGACACTTCTTTCAAAAAATCTGTTTTCCAAAACGATTTGCCGGATTTGGACTCTTTGGTTCAAGATTTGGAACCGCGACAAAATCGAGTCCGAACTGTAGCGAGGTCCCTCGCGGGCTTGTTACAAGGACTTTTCTAAGATTGCTGTGCCGCTCACTCAGCTAACTAAAAATGGTATTGCATTTGAATGGACTGAACTGAGGGAGTCTGCTTTCCGAGAATTAAAAACAAAGTTAACTACAGCCCCGGTCCTTGCACTACCATCCGGTACCGAGGGATTTGTGATTTATAGTGATGCTTCACATAAGGGACTTGGTTGTGTGCTTATGCAAAATGGAAGGGTTATTGCCTATGCCTCTCGACAACTTAAACCTCATGAAAAAAATTACCCCACACATGATCTTGAACTAGCTGCGATCGTTTTTGCTTTAAAGATTTGGCGGCATTACTATGGAACTTCTTGTGATATTTATCTTGACCATAAAAGTGTCAAATACTGTTCACCCAAAAGAGTTGAATATGCCAACGACGGTGGTTAGAACTCATCAAGGATTATGACTTACGCTCCACTATCATCTGGTAAAGCCAACACGATGGCAGATCGCTTAGTCGGAAAAATGTGGGGATTTTGGCAAGTTTATTAATGGAGGGAAAGGAATTGTTAAGTGACCTGGACAAAATGGATATCGACTTAGTGCCACCTGGTCAAGAAGCAGCGATGGCAACAATGATGGCTCAACCGACATTACTTGAGGAGATTAAGTTACATCAAATGGAGGATGGCGCTTTGAAGAAGATCTGTGATGAAATGGAGATAAAACCGAAACTGGGGTTCACTTTGACAGACTCTGTACTTAAATTTCAAAATCGAGTGTGTGTCCCTAATGTGGTAGAACTTAAACGAAAGTTAATGGAGGAAGCACATGCCTTGAGAGTTTCAATACATCCAGGAAATACCAAGATGTATCGAGACTTGAAGCAAAATTTTTGGTGGTCAGGTATGAAGAGAGAAATAGCAGAGTTTGTTTCTAAGTGTTTGCAGTGCCAGCAAGTAAAGGCAGAACATCAGAAACCCGCAGGGTTATTACAACCCCTTCCAATTCCGGAGTGGAAATGGGAACACCTAGCTATGGATTTTATTGTAGGTTTGCCACGGACGTCTCGGGGAATGAATTCTATATGGGTCATTGTTGACCGATTAACTAAGTCCGCCCACTTCTTGCCTGTGAAAACTGAATATAATGCCGACAAACTTGCTACGATCTATATGAATGAAATTGTAAGGCTTCACGGTGTTCCGGTCTCAATTGTGTCAGACAGAGATCCAAAATTTGTGTCAAGGTTTTGGGAAAGTTCTGAGAATGCAATGGATGCAATTAAAGTTTAGCCTGACTTTCCACCCTCAAGCGATGGACAATTCGAGAGGACGATTCAGACGCTAGAAGATATGCTTCGAATGTGTGTTCTAGACTTTCAAGAAAGTTGGGCAACTCATCTGCCGCTGATTGAATTTGCATATAATAATAGTTATCATTCGAGTATTGAAATGGCACCCTATGAAGCTCTGTATGGAAGACCGTGTCGCTCACCTGTGTGTTGGGCTGAGGTGGGAGATAGACCCTTGTTAGGGCCAGAAATTGTCCAGTTGACAACTGAGAAGGTAAGAATTATTCGAGAAAGATTGAAAAGCGCTCCATGACAGAAGAGTTATGCAGATAACCGACGAAGGAATTTGGAGTTTGATGAGAACGGTCATGTCTTTGTGAAAGTTACCCCAATAAAAGGACACCCAAGATTTGGGAAAAAGGGTAAGCTAACACCCCGATATGTTGGTCCCTTTCAGATTTTACAAAAAGTAGGCCCGGTAGCCTACCGAGTCGCCCTTCCACCGCATATGAGTCAGGTTCATAACGTATTTCATGTTTCTATGCTCCGAGAGTATCTTCCGGATCCATCTCATATCATTGATTATCATCAAATTGAGCTAACTGACAAGTTAACATATGAGGAAAAACCAATTCGAATTTTGGACCGTCAGGCAAAAGCGATTCTGAAAGAAATTCCAATGGTAAAAGTGGAGTGGCAAGAGCACTACGGAACTGAAGCAACTTGGGAAAAAGAAGATGAAATGCAAAGTCAATATCCGCATCTGTTTACGTCCTAAGGTAAAAGCAAGTTTGGAGGACCAAACTTAATTAGGGGGAGGGGAGAGTGTAATACCCCGACCCTCGTACATGATTCTGGTATTTTTTTTTTCAGTCCTCTATTTTGTGTCTTAGAATGCCTATTGTGAAATTCTATGTGAATGTATGGTGAATTGCATGGAACTTAGAAATATGGATCTCTATCTGTTGAATTAGAACATTATCTGTTACACTTGACTTATTTAAATCTGAAATTGGACACCTTAGAGACGTAATGTTCAGAAATTGATTTGATATTTGGAATCTACATGATTTTTAAGCACTAATGGGATTTTCTATGAAATTTTCATTTCGGCATGGTAAAGCGATTGAATTTCGTCTTATATGCATCCTTGTGTTTATATTTATCCCTAAGACTTATTGAGCCTATGATCAAAAAAACGTGGGACTCCAAGGGAGAAGAAAGAGAGAGAGTGAAGAAGAGGAATTGGGGGAAAACGTGAATCACCAAGAAAACTTGGCAAAATTGTTAAATTCGTGTGATTAAATTCAAGGTAATTCAAGTTCTCTTATGGTGGTAACTTAGGAGTTGAAGTTATGTTTGTGTTTGGTTCATGGATAACATGTTTGATCTATGAGTTTTGTCAATAATTGTCTACTTTGACACTTTAATTGGGTGATGTATGAATTTATACTTCAATCCTTGATTTTATATCATCTTTCCATGGAGATATGTTGGTGTCATGTGCCAGGTTTGAAGAACTTGAGTGTAGCATGGAATTTAAGAAAGTGATGGCTTGTTGAAGCCTTCAAATTAGTTTAAATTATCATAAGTGAGGTGGAATCCATGTTATGGTGTTGTTAGGTTGAAGTATTGCATGAGTTTAACCTTTGATTGCATGAAAAATGAAGCTTGGTTGCTAAATTTTGAATTGAAATCGAGCTTCCCTAAATCTGGGTCGTATGTCCGCTCGAGCGGAGGAATTTCCGCTCGAGCTCAAAAATCGACCTCGCAACATTTTTGATCACATTGTACTGTCCGCTCGAGTGGGCAAGTTGGCGCTCGAGCGGAGGACTGTTTTGCAAGAAAAAAAAAAACTGTTCGTTCAGTTTTGCGTGCTTGACTCACCGGTGTTTTTAGAATATTTTTCTGATGAGTGTAAGATAGTTTTAAATTCGTAAGAAATGTGGTGATACGTAGAATGACTCCTTCAAGATTTAAAAAGGAAGAATACTAATTTATCAGTTATTGTATGCAGGCACACTCGGAAGGAACTAATGCGCTACCACAACCTGAGTAATAGTGCATTAACTATACATTAATGTATCGGTAATATCCGTTAATAACCTACATTTTCCATAAGTTATGGTAGTAACCTATGTGTTGGAATGTTGGAAAGATATACATACACATCTGTGTGATACGTGCGAAAGGCTATCTCGGGCGAAGGGCTATTCGGGTCGTAAAGGCTAACACAATTTGAAAGGCCAATCGATAATCTCGGGCCAGTAGGCCATTCTGTTAAGGTTGTATAAAGGCCAAGAGCCGTTTTGAAGGCAAAACCCTATCAGACTTACTTTCGTACTTAAATTTGGATATGTACTATTACGTATTGTGATTTAATTGTTCAAGTACTATTATTCACTGAGCTTGTCTCATTACGTAATTTTAATCGATTTTGTAGGAAGCCGACTTGGAGCACCACCTAGCATCGTTTCATGCATTTTTTTGTCGACCTAAGTGCAACCAGCACTGAAGGAACCCTACATACTAGACCGGTTTTACTTGTCCTTATAATTTTTGTACCATGTTTTCTTTGGTTAAAACTATTGTATAACGTTTTGTATGCCCAAACTACGAATTTGGATTTGTAAATCGTATGTAACCTAATTACATCTGCATGTTCATTTTATCTTTGAATTCGAATGGTCTGGCTTTTGGTAGTTGCTCAATGGATGTATGCATGTTGTTTTCAAATTTAATGCTTCGCTCGGGCTCTAATGTCATGCATAACAAGTCATTACATGCATTACGATTAGGTCATGCCCGAACCTTTTAGGGGCGGGTTAGGGGTGTGACAACTCCCTTGGCAAACCCACTAGACACATGCATTAAGACAACACACGGCAGACCCATGCATGGAGGGAGACTAAACCCAGCTCTCTCTCTAAGACTCCATACCCATACACACACTCATACGGTTTTAGAGAGGGACACCCACTCATACACCCAACACAACACCACACACGGCACCATGCACACAGCCATGCACACACAACATACACATTTACACACACCATGATCCACACCACCGCTGCGATCACACATACACACACACGGCAGGCCACACACACGCACACAGCCACACAACACTGAGCTCTATGCACACCAAACACAACACCCAGCATACACCCAGCACACACTCGGCACTCACAGACTCACCTACACATGCATAACACACACTGCAACACACACATGTTAACACACCCACACACCCACACACCACTAACACTCATCTCTCTCTCTCTCTCTCTCTCTCTCTCTCTCTCTCTCTCTCTCTCTCGGCAAACCGATAACAGACACATGCAGATAGACTGATCATACACCCACACTGCAACACAACACACCACACGGCACACAGCACACAACACACCACACGACACACTGCCATCTCTTTCTCCACAACCCTCTCGGCACCTCTTTCTCACAGGTATACACATACATGCATGGCATCTCTTTTCTTCCACTCTCTCTGGAACAAAAGTAGAGCAAAAGCCTCGGCTGGGAGAGCAAATTAGCAGAATATATTTTTACTCCAAGCTAGTGATCGGGTAAAAAATGAAAAAACCAAGAAAGCAATTCATCAACCTCTCTCTCTCTCTCTCTCTCTCTCTCTCTCTCTCTCGCTGTGCATGGAGGAGAACAGCAACTGGGCTCTGCACGCATGATTTTTGTTTTAGTTTGGTGCATGTGTTGGCCCTGCTAGTGCCAGTGGGATATTTTGGTTTCTCAGGAGGTGCTATCAGAATGAGCAGTGACGTTAGGCTTCTCAGGAGGTGCTATCACTTTGTTGTCAATGAGATCCTGAATCTTATGACAGAGTCTAAAGCATAGGTCGGTGTAATGACCATGCTGCTACTGGAAGGTGTAATACTTGGCCGGGTTATGTGTAGGAGGGAGGAGATTAGGCAATGGGCGCGGCTCCACAGGCTTCCGATGCCCCTTTCTGATCAGGACCCTTAAGGTTGCAGATAGAGACATGTAAAGTGAGGTGAAAACCCTCTGGCCTCAGGGTTAGTACTTTGTAGGTTGTGAGGTGGTTTCGGATGCACCGGTAAAGGGGGTGGCTGTTTTCGGTGTGGTGGTGACCATACCAACATCAGAAGTCCTTGCAGCTGCGTTACTACTCGTAGTCGCATTTGAACTGCGTGTAAAAGCCCTCTTGGGCTGCTCTTTTTCATGGTCAATCAGACCCTATTTCATCGCATCCTCTATCTGCACCCCTATCTCATGAAGGTCAGCAAATGTAGGTAGAGGTAGGACTATCATCTTTTGCAGTAGCCTCGATTGTAGATTACGAACGACCATTCTTATCTGGTCCTTTTCAGCTGGTCAGGTTGTCATCATGGAGGCCTTGGCCCTCCATCGAGTGATGAAATCGAAGAAGCCCTCCTTCGGCTCTGGATGAGTAGCCTCAAGATCACGAGTTATGACTTCGATTTCAGTGTTATACGAATATTAGGCGATAAAGGCCTCAACCATCTCTTCCCAGCTCCTCTTTACAACATCTTCTAGTTTAGCATACTAAATAGCAGTGATACCCGATATGGTCCGGCCAAGAGGGATAACTGCCGATCTAGTCGAGCCTATCATTTGCGAGAATATCTGAAAATAGCCGCAAGTGGACCATGGGATCACCCGAGCCCTCGACGCGGTCTATGTGTGGCATTTTAAATCTATCTGGTAATGTCGCCGCCGAATCTGTATAGCTGTCCTCAATATCTAGGATCGAATTGACACCTTGCGCTCGTTTGAAAAGTTTCTCAAGCTTGCTCACTTTCAAAGTGGTAGGGTTGACCTCAAACTCAAATGGTGCCTCCGTTGGGTAGACCGGTGCTTTGGAAGTCTGAGGTGGTACTGGCCCGGCCGGAATGTCCACATTCTCCTGGACATTAGTTGTATCCCCGGGTATTGGAACCCTGACTGGGGGTGGATGTGAAGCAGAAGCTGCTACTTGTTGTGGTTGCTATTGCTATTGAAGCCCAACAATCAGTTCAGCCTACTGGGCTGCAATCTCTGTTTGGCGAGCGATAACTTCCGCTTGGCGAGCAGTGTCCAGCTACATGGCCTCGATGGTTTGTTGAAGTTGGCGTATCATATCCTCCATATTGTCTGAGGGGTGCTGATCTATCAGAACCGGTGTATACTCTCTTTCTGAGGTAGAAAGGCGGGCCCGACTACTGGCGTGGGTGATGTAGATATTGACATTGAATTGGCTATTGTTGAGCGGTGATCTATGCCTGATTGTCCTCTATCTCGTAAATCGGTAAAAAGCAAACCTTGGGTGTCCTCCATAAGATCCTCGGATCGGTAAATCCTCCTTACTACGGTCGAGTGCTCGAGAAATGCTTGCCTCGTTGAAAGAAATTGTGAAATACTACCTTACAAAAAGAAAATAAAGCAAAAAAAAGCAAGAATAAACAAACACACAACACCTTGGCTTAGATAAGGACAACACATAGTTAAAATCATAAAATTTGGACAATATGTACTCAAACAACGATTTACGCCCCAAATTTACGCCTCAAAAGCGATGCAGAGACTTGCAATGATACATACATTCTGTGAGTCACACTCTAAAAGCACATATCAAGCAAGTGAGAGCCAAAACACCCCTATGATGGGGTAGGGTTACCTGTCCTAGTTTAAATGGGGAACTAGGGATTACTACACAAGCAAGTGGTTTCAAATAAACCTACATTAATTGAGCAACATGTCCTTAGTTTGGAATAGTCTCTAAGGCTTCGATATGCAACTAGGTCAATTCGTCAAAAGGATGCCTCGGCATGACCACCTAATTTACCTCGCTCCTAACATCGAGAAGTGAAAAGAGGATCAAATGGTACAACAATAGTCTAGATCCAAGGTTTGTGTTCCCATCGTGGCGAGCTTGCAACTAGTCGACCTTTTGGCAAGCTTTTCCAAGCAGCCTCGGTAAACCATTGAGGAATAGCGGATGGCGGAACCTTTGTGACTTAGGTGCACCAATGCAAATGCAATGCAAAGAAACACATAAATGTGAATAAAACATCATATCACGAGTTAGTCAAGTTCTCTAAGTCCCCATGAGTGCTTGGCGTAGCTCGACTTTCTTGGCCCTTCGGAGAGCTCAAATTGGTCCTACAATTGGACTCCTATCATGGTTTTGAATCTAATGCAATGTGAGGTGATAAACACCAAAGAGTCCAATCAGACAAATCATTTTGAAAAATCGATTTGGAATCAAATAACGCCAAAATTTGACTACTTTGCAGATTGTAGAGTCGCCACCTAAATATTTTGTTTTTGGGAAATTTAGGAAACCCTAACTTCGTGCCAAGGCCACGTGTCTCATCATCACCAAAGTTGCCTCGGCTCGAGAACTTGGATACGAGAGGAAGGTCTAAAATGAGCACCCACCGCTTGGATTAAAGGATTGGCCTCTACTAGGCATGATATGTTGTTTTATAAACCTCATGTGTTCTTATCAGGTTATTAGCTAACTTTACTATATGGCCTTTTACAAGCAAGTATAGACTAAATTGCAAGACTTGGAATGAATTAAACTCATGTTTGCTTTGAAAATGGTTTCAATTTGCCACACTCAAGTGGGCAAAATCTTGATTTGCCACTTCACAAAGTGGGCTTAAAACTCACACTTGTTGAACTTCCAATTCAAGCAACAAAGCCTTCATCCACAGGCATTCATGCGGTTTAGCAAGTAAGCACATAGCCTCATGGCAACCATGTGAAACATGGCGTTTATAGCAATTACACTCATGCAATATGCTAAAGCGTAAAAACTTACAGTACTCCAAGCCAAAACAAAAGCTAGTTAGAAACAATGCATGATCCTAACTAACAGCTAATTAATTACAAAACAAAATAAAGAAATAGCTAAGCTAAGCTACTTAATTATTACAACACTTAACTAATTAGCAACTAGTTAATTAAATTACAATACAAATGCACACTAATTAAACATTTAGAGCACTAAACTACGCTGCCACAGCTCTGCTTTAGGAAATGTAGGATGCATGCACTCGATTTTCGCCCCGAAAAGCCTTTCGGCTTGCTATTGAGAGGCTCTATTTGCAGGGTTGACTACACTCCAGAACCTACATCCTAACTTACCAATTCAATGCTGAGGATTGCACCAATGGCCTGCTGGCCGTGAATGCTTTCTGCCGGCCCCCTGCCGGCTAAAAATGTGCCTCTGTCGGCCAAGGGTGAGCCACTGCCGGCCACCAATGAGCCACTGCCAGCCACTGGTGCTCTGAGTCAGCACACTGCAACAAAGCACAAATAGAGAAAAATGGAGGGTTTTCCAAGGGTATGTTTGTACTGTGCCCCTCCTTATCATCTCAAAACTTCAAACGAGTGGCACTCTTGGAGCCAAAACCACCAATCAAGCATTTTCAATGCATGATGGCCAAAGATCCAAGTTGCACAATTTTAATAAATGCACAAAAACAAGACTCTAGACCACTACCTTGTCATGGATGATCAAAGGCAATGGAGACAAAGGAGATTGGCTCATTTCATCACTTTGAGTATGAAATGCTCCAATCTACCTTGTGTTCAATATAACGTCCGATTGAACACATGCAATGCAAACACAGCATGCTTAACTTGCTTAAGTTTTACTTGTCATGTTTTACTTACACATTTTAGTTACCAATCCATTCTTTAACTGGTTAGTCCAAGGTGAGGGTCCTCCAATGAGAGAAGGGTCAACCGAAGGATGATTTAAGACATGAGAGAGATCATGTCGTTGGTTAGTAGAAACCCTCAAAAGAGGATTAAAACCATTAAGCACAAGTCTCAATCTCAAGCTTAAACGCAACCTTAAGGCTAACCAACCCTCAAAGAAAATGAAAAAGTGAAGAAATGAGGGAGGTTGCAGAGATTTCAGTGCTGAAATGATATGCAAAATGATACTACAACATGCAAGCAACTCATGCACAACATGTTCAAAAGCCAAAAGCACCAAACTAGTGAAGATCACTACGATATAGGCATGCAATACAAAGCTCAAAAGGTACAAACACTTCAAAACAGCCCTAAAACAGTTTAGAATTAGTTCTAAAACATGCTTGAAGTAAGCTAAAAAAAGGCTAGAATGAGAAGCCAACACATAACACAAACTAGACTATTAAGCACAATTGTACTACGAGCATACAAAGCAAGCCTCAAGTGACCAAACCAGCCAAAAATAGAGCTAAAACATTCCAAAATAATAGCAAAAACATGCTAAGATCAAGTCACAAAAAGCTAAAAAAACATGCTCACATGTTAAGCTATCTACACTTACAAACAAGACACAAGGAGGGGAGGCTACCCCCTCCCATATTGGATCTCAAAACAATGTTTTTACCACTGAAAATCCCCTGGAATTTAGTGGTTAAAAGAGCCAAAAAATTTGTTTTAGAAAGCTTTGAAAGATGGCACAACAACTTAACAAGCAAGCTACAAGAAGGGTGGACCACCCCTAACTCCAATCAAACCTCAAACCACTATTTTAGTCCATCAAAATAGACATTTTCAGAGGTTAAAACCAGCCTCAAAACAGCATGCAAAGATGGCCAAACAAGTGTTTAAATTAGGCTTAAAATACAAGTGTTCTACCTCTTGAAGACAAGATGCTATTTAGGCAACAAAGGCAAGTCAAACCAAGCCAATATCCTCTTCTAGAGCTCAAATAGGACCTGAAGCAACCTCAACACAATGGTGATCAAGGGCTCACATGTAAGAGTGTAGAGATTTTAGGCTTTAGGGCATAAAATATCAAGAGCGAGAGAATTCTAGAGAGAGAGAGAGAGAAATTTTTTTTGTCTTCAAAATTTCCAACCCTTCACATGCAAGAGGAAGGCTTCTATATATAGAAGATACAAAATTCCCTCAAAGAGATCCAGCCATAGACGTTCAAGAAGATGGCTTAACCTGTGCAAACAACTAGCATAAAATATTAGAAAATATCTACTGATACACTGGTGGCCGACTGGCTATCAGTGATGACCGACAGGGGCTCATTGATGGCTGGCAGGCCACATCAATGGCCGGCAGTGCATCAAAAATAACATGCTGAAAGGACCAAAACATGGTCCAAAAATGAGATAGAATTGATGCAGGGATTAGAAAGCTCAAACCTGTGGTGTTCTGCCGCGGATTTCGAGCACTCGACGAGCAATCAAACTCGTCACTGGATGTACCTACAAGAACATCCAAGTCTTGAGGACGGTCAAAAATGGGGCGTCTACACCTATGCAACACAATGTAGAGAAACTCTTTATAGAATGCTTCTTGTGCACTGCATATAGACCATAAGGGTTATAGAAGTTACAAAGTGACTTTATAGAAATGGGTGATAAATCCACAGTCATCTTTCTAACTCTAAATCTCTTCGCAAATTCACCACACCCAGAGTGGGAGATAAGCGACTTTTGGTCACTTATCTTTACTTCCAACTCATCAAGGACTCGTCAGTACATAAAGGCTACATCCCGATCGGCGATTATCACGTCGTCACCCAGGATTGCATAGTCAGTAAAATGATGACCTGGTCTAACTCTTTCGACACAATACTGCACCACAAAGTGATGAGAAAGTGCAAAGAGAGGACAAGAAGATTAATACCTGAGAGGTTGTCCGCAAATGAACAATAAGCCCCACCCTTTAGTATTTACGAAAGGAACCAGAAACCTATTAAAGGCCAGGCGGAGTTTACTGCGACAAATCGAGCGAATGCTGTCGAAGAGATAACACATCAATTCGAAGAGAATGACCAATGGCCACCTATCGGTAGCCGCCTTCAAATCAAATGAGTAGAGTACCTCTTTGCTAACCAATCTATCCAAAGGTTTGGTTTGGTTAAAAGTACCATCCATTGGCAGGGTCTTTAAGGCCTCCATAAGCCAACCATGGACAGGCTTCAATAACCTTTGGTTGACATAATTGCCAATGGCAAAAATTCTTCTTTTGGTTCCTCCCTCACAAGTCTGTCCTAGTCGGCCAGTGGCTGGTTGGAAAGGAGATGTGAAGCACTTAGTAAATATGGACCTAACACTCTTTCAAACTAATCCAAGTCCAAGCCCAACCACACTTTATTATTTCTATCAAGTGCGAAACGGACTCTTTCCGCCCACAAAGTCCCTTGGGACCACTGTTCTCCCGTGTCATGTGTCAGATTAAGAAGTGAGGCCTAAGCCCTTACTTCCAAATGTAAAGCTAGAAAGTAGGACCTTACCTCAAACTTTCTCACTGGGCACCCTACCATCTTCAGTGACCACATCATCTATTGTGGGCAAGGCTTTCCAGGTAGGCATCCAACGAAATCCTTGGTTAATAGGAATCCGTGAAATACCCGGTACGTATCTGTAAAATAGAATGAGCATATCAACTTTGATAGCTCCGACTACCTGACAGATACTAGGCAAATCATACGCTGGTGTGACAATAGAGTCAAACGTCTTCCTGTTTACTTTCTTCCCTAGCTCCACTATGCGAGTTAGTGAAAAGAAGGGCAGGTAGATTTTGACCAGAACATCGGCCTTTTCATCCTTCCTCATAATCAAGTTACGATGAAAGAACGGTATGATGTGCGGATACCTAGATCTCGTAAGGGATACAGGGATTGGCAACAACCCAGGTGTATATATACCACCATAGGCTATCTAAAGTGAGGAAGCACACTGCTTTAAAGAAAGTGCAGTGAAAAGCAACCCCGAACTCTTAACCAGTCGATGTACTTCCTTCGAAAAGAGGTATGCACAAATACAATTTTTCTTAGTGAGACCATCATGGATGATTAAGAGAACCTTATTTAGGTAACTCCTCATCACTCAAGGGCCTTCTAAAAGCCTCTGCCATCTTATAACAGACAACTTAAGTAGTTTGTCAAAGAGTTTCATTGGAAATAAAAAAGGCATTTTCTTTGATATGCCTTTCCAGCGATCCCAACATTGAGCAATCAGGCAGTTCCCAATAGAGGCCATAGCATCTTAGGGGTTACTCTCATGTTGTTGAGAATCAAAAGGAGACAATCAGGGTTGTGCTCTCCCATCCCTAATGGAAACCCTTGACACCACTTATGAAGTCTAAAAAGAACTCACCTAAAGCCACACCAGAATAGGTATGTCTGGGGTGGCACTTAGTCTGGTAAACTAAGTAGCATAAGAAACCACTACCATATGGTTACTCCGCTTGAGGTAACAGAAACCATATTAACATCTGAAGATGTCAACCGGTCATCGTGCCTCATTAGCAAGGTGATATCTGAAGACGTCCGAAAACAACCTCAGCAATCAGCCCTAGCTATCTCAAACATGATACAAGATTAAAAATCCATCTCTAAGGTAATCTTGTTGGCAGAGAAAGAGGAGTTTAGCTAGCCTGATAGTGTACCGGTTAAGAGAGAGTTCTCTGTGACTTAAAAACCTTTATTTTACCTCAAGGGTAGTGCACAACTTAAGCAGTTCATTTTTTTACTAGGTAGGGGCTCGATGGAGAGGCTAGGGTCAAACCATCTCATCAACCTGGGCTGACATTATCTCAATATAGTAAGGGTTCAATCCCTATTTGACTCCTTACTCAAATTCATACTTTCCAATTGACAAAGAGGACTAAGCTGACAGCAGTGCCAGGTGATCCCTTTCTTTATAAGAGGATTCAAATCGAGGGTTCAGTTAGGGAAAAGTAGTTCTTTCTCTACGCAACTAGGATTGAAATATTCTTGCATTTTTCCCTGCGTCATCTGTTTCCACCAGCACATATGGTGCAGTTTACATGGCTGGTATTCCAACGTTTAGATTCTTAAGTTGTGAAAAGCAAAGTACAACAATTAGTCCCTCGCGAAGCAAAAGACGAACGTCAGTGCTATAGAGGTTTGTTTACTCGACTAGAAAAAAAGAAAGATTGTGAGGCATCTCTGAACTGCAGGAGATAGTTGCCGTTAAAGATTCAAAAGAAGCAGCACCATCCATTGAGTGGGAAATGCTATCGTTGAAAGTCTCATTTCAAGGCAAGCAATCATCTCGCTCTGGAACAACCGATGGGAATAGTCTTTCGTTTCGCATTTCACATTGCACTAAGGACCAAGGATGTCTAGGACGCCTTATGACTAGTTAGTTGACTCAACATCCGTTTTTGTTTCTTTGGCAACATGACAGAATGAGTAATGTGAAACATATTACACACCATCCGAGTCAGACTGGACTTGCTTTCTGGTTAGCATGGTCTATTTGGAATACTACCTTAGCAAGAAGTTCAATGATTGCGACACTCGGTACTACCCTCTGGAACAAACTTGTTGCACACTCACATGGGTAGCCCACAGAATCCATACAAAGATATCAATGTACTCTCAGAGCATAGCCACAATCTATTCTTTCCCTGTGGGGCTGAGTGTGCCTAGGACTAGCAGCTAAGATAGAAGCATCATAGCCAGAAGTTAGCACAGCACCAAAGGCATTAGTCAGTCCAGCATCAGTAGCACCGATAACAATGGGTGACGAAAACCCACCAGATGACCACCCCAAAAAAGATATGGATCCATAGCGAGTTTATTAAGTAGTAGTATTTTCAGTATATGAGCTAACCAGCTAAGTTGACTCAGCTCTAGTAGAAAGATATAGCCATACATAGCCTGTTGAGGCACCACCATTGTTGTGTGTTTCGAGTTTTTGCACATTTCCTCCATCCCTTTCATCTTTTGACTCTGTTAATTCTACTAATTAAGATCGAGATTCTGAGTCCTTAGTAGTGGCTGAGCTAGTAGCCCGAGCAAAAGTAGTATCAAAGGAAGCAGCATCCTAGCTACCAATTCCAACTTCTCCACCAGCTCAAGACCTTGACTCCACAGAATGAAACAATAATTTGATTGGTACATAAACTTCTTTGGTTCATTGTTCGGTGCAATAGGGGTAATGTGAGTGTTCCGCCCCCCCCTCCCCGGTATTTGGTGAGCTTGTCTCGTCTATGGTCGATTACGAGGAACAAAATAATTTGAGGAGCCATAGGCTGATCATAGATTTCTCGTCTCTTCGACCTAGTGGAGGCAATCATCTTCACTTCTCATTTCTAGACTCTTTCTCGCTTCCTAGGTGTGGGTCTTCTTTGACTTATTCCAACTCCAGATTGTTGTTCTAACATGGATTGCAAGGCTTGTATATCTATCAATTTACAAGACTTCATTCCATCTTCTACCCTTTCTCCGACAATCACCAACTCGTCATAACAGGAAGTAGTGTGCCCAATCAGGTGTGAGAAGTAAGGCTCCTTTAAGGTGCTCAGAAAGGCGCTTACCTTTTCTTGGGGTTTGATTTAGGCTGTCATTTCTCTCTATCTTTGGGCATAGAGGCGGAATGATTCGTTGCCCTTCTTCCTCATCCGCTGAAGTTCGTAATGGTTTAGTGCCATCTCAATGTTAAAGCGATATTGTGCCAAGAAAGCATTGGCCAGATCGTTCCAGCTACGGATCTTACTACGATTGAGTTCAACAAACCATTTCAAAGTAGGTCCTGTCAAGCTCCTTTGGAACTGCTAGATGAGTAGCTTCTCATTCTTCATTTTATGTGTTCACACATTTCTCTACCATAGGCTTGGAGATGTATGAACGGACAGCCTGACCCGTTGTACTTGTTGAAATCTAGCGTCTTATATTTGGGAGGGAGCTTCAGATCTGAAAAGAAGCATAGATCAGATAAGTTTATGCTTCCATAAGCGTTGATTCCTTCTAGACCCCTGATCTTTTCTTCCAGACTTTCCTGCTTGTTTGTCATCTTCTTATCATCCTCCTTTCCTCTACTTGATTGGGATTGACTTGTTGGTGATCTGGTAAGAAAAATCAGATTTTGTCCAGGGGTAGGTATTTCCGTGGTAGTATCAGTCACCTGGGAAGCCCCAAGCCCAACAGGTATGGATTGCGATGGTATTGCCTGCTGCGGTTGCTGGGTCTATGCCGGATTTTCAATAATCTATGCAAACATCATGGTAGTTACCATGTTCATAGTTCTCTCATTTGTTCTTTCATCGATTCCAAGTTTGCAGACATGCTTTCAGCTGCTAAACCCTCCATTGGTTTTGAAGTCAAAGATCGACTTTGGGTCTAAATTGGGCTTCATATTGCTTCTCGTATCCTTCATTCCTTTCACTCTTGACAATCGTCCTCACTTCACTCGCCTCTCACCACACGAAATGTTTTGGTATCTGGTTATAAAGCTAGTTAAGTGGGTGTTTTCCTATAAAGCAAAAGACACTCTTGTTAGTGAGAGCAGATCGAATCGATATTTATTTGCTCAAATCGAAGAAAGACCAGCCCTTGTATATGCATATAGAAAAAACTGCCATACTAGACTAGTAGTTGAGTTGTTTGGATCAAGTACATTTCTGAAAGAAGGGCCCATATATAAGACTAGAGATGTCCTTATTACGTAAAGCTAGAACTACTACTTAAGAAGGGCACTAGGCTTTAAGTGTTGGATTCCTCAGCTCGGTTGAGGTTCAATTATTGGAAAGTGCTTTGGGATTCCAACCTGGCTATTTTTGGTCTTGTAGCTGGAATGGCACGACCAACACTAAAATAATAGGGAACCTGCTAAATGGTTGTCGATGTCTATTAGCAGCTTCTTTATACTTAGCATTGCTAGCTTCAATCCTATGGTAAACCTGTTCATGAATGGATTGAATGTGAAGTGTTAGCTCCTTTACATCCCCATTAATCTTGCCTGAGTTTGGTATAGAAACCAAATATAGGACGCTGTTTGGATTGGCCCCATATAAAATGTCGAATGGACTCATCTGTGTTGTGTGACTCTTGCTCCTGTTATACGTAAATTCTGCATGTGGAAGGATCAAATCCCACTACTTGGGCTTTTCTACAACTAGCCTGCGAAGCATATTGCCCAAACTCCTATTTACGACTTTTGTTTGTCTATCACTTCATGATAAAAAGGGGGATCTTCCCTAATTCCCCAAAGATCGAGAGATCAGACCTTGATCCGGTTGAACTGATCGATCGAAGGGCCACATCCTAAATAAGGTGGACTTCAATTGATGTGATAAGGTGTTAGAAGCAGCCTGACGGGCCAAGGTATGCCGATGGTTGTAGGGCTACTGAACATCATTCTTTAAGAAATCCGCCCTATGAGACCGTTACACCCCTCACGCAACGTTAGAGGCCTGGGTCCCCTCCCAAGTCAAACAAAACGGAGGCTGGCAAGGAACGGATTTCTATGCTTTTTTCGCAGAAATCTTGAAACCCTCCTTACCTAAACCTATCGACCTTGATTCTGGTCTTCGATACCATTTCGAAGTCTCTAAATTCCATTTTGATTGAGTAGGTGTTCAGCATGAGTGAAATGTGCAGACGAAGGGCTAGATATGAGACAAACTATGAGCCTTGTCCCAAGCACCAAGTGAATTGGCTAAGCGTGGCCCACTTCTGTGGTTGACGACATATCTATCTCAGTTTGTGCTATCGCTCAAAAGTGTTCCTTAGAGAGAAGTTCCTATCTCTGATGCTATCATTAAAACAGTATGTGTGCTGGGTTCAGAACAGGATAAGACAGTTCTGTCGATATCGATGTGGGCATTAGAGCATTGAGAGGACCTTTCCCTAGTATGAGAGGACCGGGAAGGATGCAACTCTGGTGTACCAGTTATCGTGCCCACGGTAACTACTGGGTAGCCAAGTGCGGAGTGGATAATTGCTGAAAGCATCTAAGTAGTAAGCCCACCCCAAGATGAGTGCTCTCCTATTCCGACTTCCCTAGAGCCTCTGGTAGCACAGCCGAGACAACGACAGGTTCTCTGCCCCTGCGGGGATGGAGCGACAGAAGTTTTGAGAATTCAAGAGAAGGTCATGGTGAGACTATTCCATCCATGAAAACAAACTACTTTGTTGTAGATCCAGACTAAAAGACATACATGCTCAAATTCAACGAAGAAGCTCTGAACATGGTGTCTTACGCCATCACTCACTTTCCTTCATAATTGAACAAAATAGTAAGCCTCAAAGCAATTCTTCGGATTGCCTTCATAGGTAAACTTATTTATCTATGCCCAACCCACTGCCCATGCCCTTAGGACAGATGGTCTTAACCACCCACCACCCTTAATCACGAAAACTAGAAGAAATCACTCGTTAGATAGCAAAAAAGGTCAATAAAAGCTTCTTATGTGGCATTTGGCATTTGTCCATCAATCCCATTCTATGTCTATGCCATCTTATTTACTATGGATTCAACCTTTCGATGCTCTTCTTGTCCTTCTGAGATGTCGAAAGCTTCAGTCAACACAGTCCTTAGCCCACATCTATCTAATAAGAGTCCTTACCCTGCATTCATCAACATCAATAAAAGTAGCAGGCTTGAAGGTTTAGTATACTCACTTCTAGTTACTGCACAACGTCCTATCTTCATTCCCTTGGAACTATGTATTGCAGTTGGCAGATCATAGAAAGAAGTTAGTAGTATACTAGAGTAGAGGGTAAGGGGGAAGGAATTGATTTAGCAATACAGCTAAACCACTAATTATCTATAAGAGGTGCTTATCTCTTTTCTTTTGTTACAGAATTAAAGAGTAAGGCATGAAAGATTAGAGAAAAATGAATCAGTCTTAGAAGTTCATAGACGGTTAAATGCTGTTCTCAAATAATAACTAGGAGAGACAGAACTAGGAAGTTCTAACTCTAGCAACAGGGAAAGAGAACTCCTAAGAGTAAGAGCAGCCATTCGTGTAGGAAGGTGTAAGAGCAAAGCCACTCTTGCCCCTTCTGCCACTAGTCTTAGAGCGAGGAGCTGGGAAAGAGTAACCGAGAAAAGGCATGAAGGGGCTTACTAATAAAGATAAGGCATGAATGAAGGAGGTTACTAAGGAATGAAGAAGCCTAGTCTATTTGAGGCGGGATGCCCAAGAATAGAAGTAGCCATATGCCGAAAATCATCTTCTGTGATGTCAAGGAGAAATTGTCTGCTCACTTGCGACAAGAGGGCATTCTCTGCCATTGATTCTAGCACAACCGATTCGATGTCAAAGGACAAAGGAAGGCGACAAAAGCTCTTTTTCCATCAAGCCTAGAAAAGAAAGAGGAGAAAGTGGCTTAATTCTTACCGATGATATTACTCGTTATTCTGAAAACAGCTTATGATATCACCCTCGGGTCACTCCCTAAAGAGTGAAATCCATTCCCTTAGCATAGCAAGGCTACGTGATCTTCTCTTTCCACATCGGATTCTATACCAGTCTTCTATCCAACAGCGCTTACTCTTGAACCGATTACTCTCATTGCGGTTATTGCATTAAGCACGGGTTACGAAAGCAAGGGCGTTAAGGCTTTCCCTCTTAGATGGGGCCTCAGGACTCTTTTATCAGTGGTACTAGAATATGCATGTAAGGAGCGCATTCACGAGCACTAGCTTTCCTGGCTTGGAGGAGTATTGAAGTAAGCTGTCCCACTAATGCAATTCGATGCTTCCTGTATCGAAGGAAAGTATGGTCAATCAGTCGAAGACTCTCTCAAAGCCCCTTCTCGAGACACTCTTTCTTAGTCCCTTTGCCTTCTCATTTTCGATGCCATCTCTTATTTCCCTTTAGATGTAACTTCCTCTATCAAATAAAAGAGCGGCTACTCACCATCTGGAAAGACAGTAAGCCAAAGAAAAAAAGGAATATCTAACCCTAAGGCTTATGGAATTGATGCTTTCAAGCGCGAGGCCCCTTTTTCAAAAGGAATTGATGTTGGTTGAATTAATAGCAATAGTTCATATAGCCACGAATGGGATTGATGCATAGGCTGCAAGGAAGGCACAATTAGGACCAATAGGCTTCAACGAATGCCTTCTCCTTCAAAGCATCTTCTCGAAAGAAAGTTCAGTCATCCAGTTCAATGATCCGAGGCAAGTAAGTGAAAAAGATGGGCTTCACTTTATTATGCAACTCTTTCTCCTCCTGTGATTCTTCTTCACTCGGAGTTTTGTCTTTCTAAAAGAGAAATGCCACCTATTCTTGCTAATGCCCTTAAGAAAACCCTCTTTATATTGATACCCTTTTTTCGTCATGAGTTTCCCTAAACTCGGAAGTGACAAAACTCTCTTCCCTTCGCCCCTGGAAAACAGACTCCATTCTACCTGTCCTTTAATTAAAGACGGATACTCTTTTGAGGCCTAAGTACTATGGTTCCACAACCCGACTGCTAATGAAAGTCTTCCTAGACTAGCAGAGAGAGAGCGTTGGATTGGGTGCTTCTTGTTTTCAGGAAAGTGAGGCATATTTCTATGTTCAAGTTATCCCATCAGTGTCTGCTCTGATCTTCCCTTCTACCTCCATAACTCGAAGGTTCTCAAGCCTCGGACGTACTTTCCATTGGAAAGGAAGTGAGTTAGCAAGTTAAAGAATTCAAAATGAATTGAATCCAAGTTTTTCATTCTCATTGCCAGGTAGAGGAGTGAAAGTAAGCCTACAACTAGGCAGCCAATAGCTAGGGCCAGACGATAGCAGTTAGACTTCCAATCGCAAGTTAACTTGAAGCAAGAACTCTTAGGCAAGGGGGGGCGTAGCCTCTTTCGAGATTCAAAGAATAGCGTATGTAAAGAGTAGTCAGAGGCAATTCGCTAATATGGAGCTATTTATATCGGCTTTCTTTCCTCTAGCATGAAGTGGGGATCCAGTTGCTAAGCTTCTGTCCTGGAACTGCAGGAGTGATGGTGCACATGCAATCAAGAGTGCCATGGATCATGGCTACCTCTTTCTCAGGTGTTGAGTACATCCACGGAGGGAATCAATTCATGGGGATAGATTAAGTTCCTGTGTTTCTGTCTTCTGTTCCGAGGTGACCCTAATAGTAAGAGGGGTCATATTCCCTATCATGGCTAAGACTTTCGTTTGAGATATTGCCCACTGGAGGACATCTTCTGGTGCTTCATCGTACTCGAATACTTCTTTCAGGTCTCTAGATGTTTGGCAGATCATCTCTTCTACTACCAGCGGCTTTGGGAATGCTTCCTTACCATCTTCGTCAAGGGTCAAAGCATGCTTCAGTGAACCTTCCTTTACTGTTGAAAACTGCAATGGGGCCAAATGCCTCTATCATTCTTCCTTCTAAGTCGGCTACCTTTTCCTGCTACTTGATCTTGATCTCTTTTGCCTTCTTTTCCCAAGTTGCTTTATACCGCATGGCATACGGTATCTCCCTTCTCCGTTATTTGTATTGGCTCTGGATCACCTTGCAGGGTTGCACCCAGTCCTGAATCAGGCTTAGAGTCCGTCTCGTAGGGAATTTTATTGAAGTTGAAAGTGACTTGCTCTTTGATAAGAAAAGATACATAGGGAAATGAAGATACTCTAATTCAGGTAAAATAAGGCAAAAGGTCATCAGCATAAACATAGGTGTAGGTGCTTCTCTTGTATTTGTCTCGGTCATCGGCTCAGTTGTTCTACCGGTCATCTATCCACTAGTCAGTAAATATCCCATTCCCTCCATCTCTTAGCTCCTCTGCCATCTGGAATCGGTCATTCGTCCAAAAATATGATTTCTGTAAATAGAGCTACTTCCTGATGTGCCATATCTTTTAATAGTTCTCATACCGTCCTTGAGTCTAGTCGTGAATCCCTAGCTTGTTCAATATCGATTCCGTTAATATCGATATTTGAATGAAAGTATAGTGTCAAGTGTTTAGTCAAGGCTGTAACCGGGTTAAGGCAAGCAAGGGAAAGCAACTGAAGAAGACTTATCCAATTAGGCTTTCCAGTCTTGTTCCCTTTAACAGAACACTTTCTATATTGGCTTTCTTCAAAGAGCCATGCTAAGTAGAAATGTGCCTACAAAATGGTACTGATTTGCTGCTCGAATGTTGAATGAAATGAAATATCGAATGAATCTAGCGAAGGACTCCATCTTCTTTTTTCTTCTAACTATGCTCAAGTGCACCTACGGTCTTATGACCTAGTCGTCAAGAGAGTAAGGACAAAGAGGTCTTCCTCCTCCAAGCCACCACTCGAACTCAAGAGAGGACGAGTGATCTGGTTGTGAATAGAATACTCGAAACCTCTCATATCTATCTTCTAGATGGGCCCTAGCTCTTGCAAGAACTCGATAACCAGCTCCCGCAAGCCGAAGAAGGGTAAAAAAGTCTTTTACATTGTATCGATTCTTGACCACAGAAAGACCCATTGTCCTTCGACACAATAGAAGAGCACGTATAGAAATCAGTGAGATATCTATGGACGCGTCTGCCATCATGAAGCATTTTGTAAACTCCAGAGCTCCCAACTCGGATACCAAAGATTTACTCTATGATATACTAACTTGGAGTTCAGTGAGCATGCTCTTGTATTCCACCGCTACCCTGGTATCCCCGATGACAACACCGTCACTGAGAATAGCATAGGCCTTGAATCTCTCAGCATCGGGATAAACCCGTTCTGTTGCCATCCGCACTATCATATGATGTGATAATGTGAAGAAAGGCCAAGAGGAGTAGTAACCTAATGGTTGACCAACGATAAACAACATATACCGTTCCTTCCGCACCACCAGAGGTGTAACCGTTATATAGGCTAACCCTAAACAAGCATGCACAATGGTAGACTTAACATACTGATCAAACAAACATTCTGACCATCATCTGGTAGATGACCACTTTAGGCCATCTATCCATCACCAATTTCAAATCAAAACTATATCTTTAAAACCCACGAGGGACTACAAGGGCTTTGTTTGATTGTACGTACCATCTTGTGGCAAACGTCGAACAACCGACATTGCCCAATCATGATACGACCTTAATAGGTGTTGTTGTACAGAGTTTTTAATGATAAACAACCTTCGTTTACCACCTCCCTCGATTGACGCCGCTACTCAACTATGGTAGACGTCTTCGAACTTCTCTGCCATGTCCTCTGGAAAGACTTGAAAGAGAAATCGATTGATCGTCTCCGACAGATCCATGTTTACTTGATCAAGGGGATAGCGGATATGCTCCTCAAACAGTAAACATGAAAGAATCAAACCCACAACACCCAACTCGCCCAATAAATGGCGAGCATATGATACAATTTCATACTTTAATGAGGTAAAGCAAGAAGATCTCTTCTTTTTTGCCTCAGTATAATACATATGTAGGGTTTTGATGTCAACTCCCTTTTCTCACTCAAAGAGGAATGAAGTTGAATTCGAGTGAAAAGCAGTTAGTTCAGGTAGCTTGAACTATAACTCTTCCTCCCACCAGGAGAAGAGGACTCACTTCAAGAGCAAGGTTTTCAATCCAGGTATCTTTTCCCTCTTCTTGCCCAGGCTTGGCTTTCAAACTTGACACCTTTCTTGCCAGAGTGAACGAGGTTGCCTCGTTTCGGGGGTATCTTATTAAATGGCTGTTGAATCATATATAACTGATTGTCTAACTAAAGAGGTTTCAAAGACCTCCATACCTACTGATCTAAGTACAGAAATGCTTGGGTAATAAAATGGGTCATTCTTGTATATGTCTACCAAATCATATACCCCCAAGGAACTGTCATTAGAAGGAGCAGCATCATATCTGAGCCCATAAATTATTTTGTAATAGAATAGCCCTTTGACCCCAAAGAAAGAAGTTTGCTCTTCCATTTCTTAGTAGGAGTGCTCTTATGTTAGCAGGACATTTCGTGCAAGAACTAGGTTTGAGTTAGTGCACTAACTAAGTTGTTTTTTCTCCCCTAATGGCTCTATCTCTAAGGTAACCTGGACTAGTAGCAACCGATCCTAGTAAATAAGATATTGTTTCATTAAATTGGTTGTTCTTTCTCTCTCCTTTCTTCTAGAGGAATTGAGTCGCTCATTTCGGTCTAACTTCGATACTGTACCCGGTCTCACTCCGACAACGTACTATCCTAGACCTCTGTCTATCCCTTGTTAGAAATTCATAGTTAGGTTAGCTAGCCCGGTCCCCGACAAGTGGGAGGCTCTTCACTTTCCCTATCATACGATTCTGCCAGACTATTCTACTTCATTCATTCTCCATTCAAAACCGTCTACTCCGAGGACCCATAATCTGACGATTCTTTCATATGATTTTTTTCGTGAATTCAACATCAGTGATCTACGACCATCCTTTCTTCTTTCCATTTCAAAAAGGAATGGTTGGTATGCGGTCCATCCTTAGAAATACCTGTGGAATCCCCCTTTTGTGATTGTTCCAAAGCGTGCTTCCGTTTCTTGTTCTTCGAGCTCAACTGGTCATGTTCTTTCTCAGTTGCATGATTCCTAGATGCTAGATCCTAGATCAAAGGATGTAGGTGAGTTTGATTGTTCTAACTTCTGCTGTTGTAAGTTGCCTTAAGGCACCTTCCAGTTCCACCCCAATAGGGGAACTTTCCATTGAGGATCCGAATTAAAAGAAGGGTGTTAAGCACCTACGTATCCTTTCATTGGGTCAAAGATCAGTCTAAGCTAGCATCAGCTCTTGGAAATCAAACTTATCCTTTACAGCTAGGTCAGTTCGAGCTACGACCCTTCGAGCAGGGCAGTTCATGAGCTGCTATCTCTGACCAAGGTTAGGTCTTCTTTTACTCTACTACTGTTATTATTCCTCTAACCTGTACATAAGCCAAGGCTTCTCGAAGTCAAGTACATCAAAAGTAGGGGAAGAAAGGGTCATCTCAGGATGGACTCAATATCTATTATCTTACCACTTCCCTTTCTCTAAATCTTTCGTTTCAAGCATCAAACGAAAAATATAAAATAGTCATAAGAGAGTAGACATATAAACAAGTAAACCCGGCCCAGGAAGAATGTACCGAAACATCATACATATGAGACTGAAAGCTTCGTCTACCCTGTCTCTTGTGAAAAATTCTGTATTGATCGACCTGTGTGACTCTAGCCAATGAATTCATTCAATCAACGAACTGGTTGGGATGATAAAAAGTGACTTTTCCTATTCTTGGAGCTCAATCACTAAGGCAGGCTGCTTTCCGAGTCTCTCCATTTCTGTATTTCAAAAAATGAGGATCCCTCCTATCCCCTACTAGCTGGATAAGGTGGGTTGCTTTCTCATAGTCTCCATTTCGAGATGGTGGATCAGGCTAATTAGACTTGAGCTCTCTCGTCTAGAATGGAGGGACGTTTAAGAATTCCTTTGGTAGTAGGTATGGGACACACAGAGACAACTAAGGTAAGTAGCTAGTTGACTGCAGGTTTAGAGCACGCTAGGATTGATTCTAACTAATTCTCTCTCTCCGGTCTAGGCAAATGGGCTTTGGTGGATCCGATCCCCCAAGAAAGGTTTTCATTGCTTCTCTGGGGGTTGTCCTAGATCACTAGGAGAGATAAGAATGTATTAGCTGTTAGCTCTTCTTACCTAGTAGCTAGGTTCCTATCCTAGTAGTTCTCTTTCTTCCATTGCATCTATCTATCAGACAATCTTGTGTAGACAATTATGATATTGTCTTCGAAGGTATTCTACCTGTCCTATTATAGTTACTGTGGGGAAGTGGTTATTGGAAATACTCTTCTGATCCAGGAAGACGCTCTTGATTCTCAGCTAGTCACCTGCAAAGACAAATATTCCGGTCGGGGGTGCCGGGATTAGCACTCCGACGTGCAAGTTAGTTCCTCTGTTCAAGAAAGCTTGTTTACTAAGTTTAGTGAAGTGTATTCTTTTTTTTCTTACCTTCTTTCCAAGAACGTTGCTTCTTTATTTATAGCTGTTCCTCCTGAGGCCTCAGGGCCTGAGCTTGGTTTTCAATCATTACCTGCTCTTATATTCGGCCCCCAACGATCTTTATTAATCGGCTTACGTTACGTATTCGGCCCATCCTAGACTTGCAGGATGGGGCCGATTAATATTTGATGGACGTCCGGTTAATGTCATTAAGACATGCCCCTTCCGATCTATCCGTATATTCGGCTCCCACAATTGCCCCCCAAGCATTCTCCCAACATCTGTTGGCTGGAGTGCTTGGTCCCGGGTTCTGAATACTCAACCAAAATTTTGGCAATTGAGCCCACACAATACTCATCTAAGTACACCCCCTTTTGGTTGTCGTACCGACTTCCCGTCTCTTCGTACATGCCTATTCATTGTGATTTTAAAGATTAGCATCCCTCCGGATTCACATTCCACAATACTGGTCACTAGGTTGCCTTTTGGATCGTTCTTGCAATTTTGTCTCCTCCAATACCTTTTTCTCCCCCTGTAAGTTTTCCACTTCTTTGCTTTGAGAAGTATTTCCATTTTATTCTTTGGCATATCTGTGTCAACTTTAGGGCATGGCGAAACATTTGAAAGACCTCCTTTCATCAAATCGAATCGCTGGTTTTAGACGCCATTTCTCTATCCCTGATGACGTCCGTCTGTCGCTTTTGGCAGACGACACCCTTGACATGGAGAGGGAGGACGAAACCTCAATCGTCTTTCCTCTTTTGTCAATCGCGGAGGGTGGAGTCCGCTTCCCCTTGCATCCATTTCTTAGGGCTGTGCTTTGCCATTGGGGTTTAATCCCTTCTCAACCTAACGTGAATTTCTTTAGAATTATAGTGGGGGTTGTAGCGTTGAATCGTCGCCTTGGAATTAACCTTGGCATTCCGGCTATCCGGCACTGTTATGCCCTGGCTAAGTCCTCCGGCCGGCAAGGTCGTTATTTCCTTAGAGCTAAGGACACCGACCATCAGCTAATCACTATGCTTTCCAGTTCTGGGAAACGAGTCGATGACGTTATGGTCGTTGTCCAGGGTAACTGGGAATTCGGCGAAGGGGAAGATCGTGTCGACCCTATTCCTAGACAGAGAGGCGAGCCAGGTCGCCGAGCATCCCCTTGTTTTTGTCATGTGTTCATCTTTATTGTAGAACCTATTTCATTGAAATCTCATGGCTTCGTTTCGTGCAGGAAGGGGTTTGAAGAAGATATTACCTTCAACCCACGACGCCGTCCTTTCAGATATCAGGGTCGCTCTTAGGTATTTCGGCCGGCGAAGTCTTCAGAAACTGGGGAGGGTGGCTCACATTTTGCTTTGTTACGAACCGACATACACGACCTTTTTGGCGGCGGAAAACATACCGATTCCGAAGGGTGAAGATTCCCTCACTGCGCTTATTCTATCTGACTTCAAAAACTTGAGGCAGATAGGCTTTGCAGGGTCCGATTCGGAACGGGACGTAGTTGATATCGCCGAATCAGGTCGGTCCGAGGCCGAGTCTGACGAACTATTGGATTTCGCCGCCCCTCTATTTGCGTCGGGACCAGGGAATCTTCCTTCTGCCAACGTTTTTCGACACACAGAGGATCTTCCCGTCTCAGACTCCGCGGATATGGCCGGATTGAGTCTGACAAAGCTTGCCAAAAAGGCGAATGCGGAGAGGTTAGCCGCACGGCGAAGAGCGGAGGACCTTTCGTCTGAGACGCCGCCCGCCGCCGAATCTCGACTTCCCCTCCCTGTTGCCAAATCCAAGTCTTTGGGGCTTCTAGAGGAGACGAAAAAAGGTCGGGATGCCGAATCTCCGTTGGTCGGGGGGGTCGGCCGAAAAGTTGAGGAGAAGGCAGGGAAACGCCCTGCTGACCTTAAGGCCGGCTCAAACGAACAAGGTAAGCGTCCTCGATTAGAGGGGTCCAGTGAGGCTGTTCCTTTTGTCATTCGTCCAATGGTAAAGGACATGCCGGTTCCCTCTAACGCTTCGGCACTTAAAGATCCAGAGGTCGCATTCGGTGTGGCTACTTCCGTGTCGTTGCCGTCTGATGTCGAGGCTTTCCGGGTGGAACCAGATATGAATGCGACATTGGCATGTCGGCACTCTGATGCGATTTTGACTTTTCTTCATCTCATCCAAGTACTGTTAAGGTTAAGTTTTTTGGGTTCTTTTGCAGACCGTCGGCAGGATAGCCGACATGGGACGTCGGCAACTCGACGCTATCAAAGAGATTGGCCGCCTACGCAAGCAAGTAGAGGGCCAGAGAAAGAGGGCCGAGGATGCGGCTTTGAGAGCGAACGAGGAAGCTTCTCGGGCCAAGGCCGAGGTAGAGAAGGCTCGTATTGCAGATCAATCCCGAGCGGACGCCGAGAAGAGGGTGGACGCGAGAGAAACGGCGTTGGGATTGTCCCAGAGCGGTTACTGGACCGAGGCCGAGTTGGTTGTCGTGGTAATTTGCTTCCAAAGCATTCGAAGCCGGAAAAGATGCTGGGCTCACCGAATATGTGGACCAGGTCTCGCGCTTCGAAAACAGGGGGTTCAAGCACGGCTGGCACAAAGCCCTTGCTGCAGCTGGAGTTTCACTTACTATACCAGTGCCGTATGAGCAAGTGGATGTCGAGCCGTTGGAGACTGATTCCGAAGGCTGAGCTGGGCGAATGACTTAGATTTCGCAAATGTATTAGGAACTTAGGAATGTATTAGGATTTTACAAATGTATTAGGATTTTACAAATGTATTGTTAAGCTTTAAATGAATGAATTGATTTTGTATATATATAAAAAATGTCGCGAGCCGAATATCTAAATGAATGAATCTAGGCATTTTTTTGAGCGGGCTTGTGGCTTATTGATTTTCTACATATAACATGCCCTTGCCTTGGCCAGGGACCGAATGAGCCGATGGCGTTGAATCGGGGGCTAGGTAAGGCATAAATTACTCGGCGTGATTGTTTGAAAAGCTAGCCGTCTAGGTTGATGAATCTAGCCCTTGCCCCAGCGATAGCGCTTGAGCTTATGGCTTACTGATTTTCTACATATAACATGCCCTTGCCTTGGCCAGGGACCGAATGAGCCGATGGCTTTGAATCGGGGGCTGGGTAAGGCATAAATTATTCGGCGTGATTGTTTGAAAATCTAGCCGTCTAGGTTGATGAATCTAGCCCTTGCCCCAGCGATAGCGCTTGACATTCAACCTAATAGATTAATGAATCTGCCCTTGTGCGACTTTTGACGTTTTCTCGAGGGAGATGCATGTACCCCAGAATAAATGGGCGAGTTCATGTCAACAACTTAACTCGTTCCTTATTTAGGCTTGAACCAGACCTGGCAGGGGCCAACATTGGCTGGGTTTGGAGATCAAAATGAGTCGCAGAAATGAGCCTATTCGCACGGGAAGGAGAGCGTCCGTGGATCGGGAAAAAGAGCGGTCCCCCAGTCGTCGAAGCAGATCTCCCCGAAAGGACGGGCCACGGGGAGGTTCCTCGCGCCTACGACCCCTCGTTGAGCCAGACGCGGAGCCACGACCGTTGAGTTTTGCGGTTCTTGTGAAGAATAGACCAATGACGGAAGCGGACTCTATAATTAAAGATCCGGATGTGGCGGTCGAGTTCGCCCGACAGATTTTTCCGCCGAAGGTATAACAGTCGATCGTCGGGCGTCGAGATTTCGAAGTATTTCGGGATGGCATTCACGGGGCTATCAAAGGACTGTATAGCGCTTATGAAATTGGGATGCGTCTGCGTGAAGCCCGCCGCGAGAACGAGAGAATCAACGAAAAGAATCGCAGTCTGGAGGCTCATGCGCAAAAAGCTGAGAATGAGCTTCGGGAGCTAAAGAGTGTTCGAGCGGCCAAGTCGGTGGTGGACGGTCAAACGGAAATCATGGGGGAGAGGGCGAACCAAGAGGCCCCGGGTTATGAGAGCGGATATAAGGACGGCGTGAAAGCCGGGATGAGGAAGTCCAAACCGGACCTAGTGGAGGAGGTCTGCCGATGCGAAAACCGTGGTTTCAAGCATGGCTGGATCAAGGCCCTTCAAACTGTGGAAGCCCTTGGGTCCGTGGGCATAAATTCGGCTTCGCCCCTATATCATCGGCATTACTTTCCGTATTCCGAGTTCGATATTGAGAAAAGTGACGACGAAGATGCTTACTGAGTGCGCTACAATGTAGAGTAAATAGGACTATTTTATCGAATGCTTGAAATGTATCGAAATGTATAGCGGCCTTTGAATGAATAAAATTTCTTTCTTAGCAGATTTTGAAATGTTTTGCGTGTAATTTAAACGCCCTACGTTACTTTATCGTCAGCTTTTCTACTGCGTAATGTAAACGTTCGGAAATACATCGATCGACTCCAACGTAGGAACCATGTATTTGGTCAGTTAAATCGTGGCATCCACGAAGGGCGCTCCGAATCCGGACATGATTTCTACGAAGGGCGCTCCGAATCCGGAGACTTACTTAGCCGATCGTGATATCCACGAAGGGCGCTCCGAATCCGGAGACTTATTCGGCCAATCGTGGTTTCCACGAAGGGCGCACCGAATCCGGAGACTTATTCGGCCAATCGTGATATCCACGAAGGTTGCTTCGAATCCGGAGACTTATTCGGCCAATTGTGATATCCACGAAGGGCGCTCCGAATCCGGAGACTTATTCGGCCAATCGTGATATCCACGAAGGGCGCGCCGAATCCGGAGACTTATTCGGCCAATCGTGGATTCCACGAAGGGCGCTCCGAATCCGGAGACTTATTTGGCCAATCGTGATATCCACGAAGGGCGCTCCGAATCCGGAGACTTATTCGGTCGATCGTGGTTTCCACGAACGGCACTCCGAATCCGGAGACTTATTTGGCCAATCGTGATATCCACGAAGGGCGCTCCGAATCCGGAGACTTATTCGACCAATCGTGATATCCACGAAGGGCGCTCCGAATCCGGAGACTTATTCGGCCGCTCGTGATATCCACGAAGGGCGCTCCGAATCCGGAGACTTATTCGGCCGATCGTGATATCCACGAAGGGCGCTCCGAATCCGGAGACTTATTCGGCGAATCGTGATATCCACGAAGGGCGCTCCGAATCCGGAGACTTATTCGGCCAATCGTGATATCCACGAAGGGCGCTCCGAATCCGGAGACTTATTCGGCCGATCGTGATATCCACGAAGGGCGCTCCGAATCCGGAGACTTATTCGGCCAATCGTGGTTTCCACGAAGGGCGCTCTGAATACGGAGACTTATTCGCTTGATCGTGATATCCACGAACGGCGCTCAGAATCCAGAGACTTATTCGGCCCATCGTGGTTTCCACGAAAGGCGCTCCGAATCCGGAGACTTATTCGGCCAATCGTGATATCCACGAAGGGTGCTCCGAATCCGGAGACTTTTTCGGCTAATCGCGATATCCACGAAGGCGCTCGAATCGAGACTTATTCGCCAATCGTGATATCCACGAAGGCGCTCGAATCCGGAGACTTATTCGCCAATCGTGATATCCACGAAGGCGCTCGAATCCGGAGACTTATTCGCCAATCGTGATATCCACGAAGGCGCTCGAATCCGGAGACTTATTCGCCAATCGTGATATCCACGAAGGCGCTCGAATCGGAGACTTATTGACCAATCGTGATATCCACGAAGGCGCTCGAATCCGGAGACTTATTCGAATCGTGATATCCACGAAGGCGCTCGAATCCGGAGACTTATTCGTGATCGTGATATCCACGAAGGCGCTCGAATCCGGAGACTTATTGACGATCGTGATATCCACGAAGGCGCTCGAATCGGAGACTTATTCGCCAATCGTGATATCCACGAAGGCGCTCGAATCGGAGACTTATTCGCCAATCGTGATATCCACGAAGGCGCTCGAATCCGGAGACTTATTCGCCAATCGTGATATCACGAAGGCGCTCGAATCCGGAGACTTATTCGCCAATCGTGATATCCACGAAGGCGCTCGAATCCGGAGACTTATTCGCCAATCGTGATATCCACGAAGGCGCTCGAATCGGAGACTTATTCGCCAATCGTGATATCCGCGAAGGCGCTCGAATCCGGAGACTTATTATTGATCGTGATATCCACGAAGGGCGCTCCAAATCCGGAGACTTATTCGACCAATCGTGGTTTCCACGAACGGCGCTCCGAATCCGGAGACTTATCTGGCCAATCGTGGTTTCCACGAACGGCGCTTCGAATCCGGAGACCTATTCAGCGAATCGTGATATCCACGAAGGGCGCTCCGAATCCAGAGACTTATTCGACGTCGTGATATCCGAGGGCGCTCCGAATGCGGGGACTTATTCGGCAATCGTGATATCCACGAAGGCGCTCGAATCGGAGACTTATTCGCCAATCGTGATATCACGAAGGCGCTCGAATCGGAGACTAATTGGGCCAATCGTGGTTTCCACGAACTGCGCTCCGAATACGGAGACTTATTCGGCCGATCGTGATATCCACGAAAGGCGCTCTGAATCCGGAGACTTATTCGGCCAATCATGATATCCACGAAGGGCGCTCCGAATCCGGAGAGTTATTCGGCCTATCGTGATATCCACGAAGAGCGCTCTGAATCCGGAGACTTGTTCAGGCAATCGTGGTTTCCACGAAGGGCGCTCCGAATCCGGAGACTTATTCGGCCAATCGTGATATCCACGAAGGGCGCTCCGAATCCGGAGACTTATTCGGCCAATCGTGATATCCACGAAGGGCGCTCCGAATCCGGAGACTTATTCGGCCGATCGTGATATCCACGAAGGCGCTCCGAATCCGGAGACTTATTCGGCCAATCGTGGTTTCCACGAAGGGCGCTCCGAATCCGGAGACTTATTGGGCCAGTCGTGATATCCACGAAGGGCGCTCCGAATCGGAGACTTATTCGAATCGTGATATCACGAAGGCTCGAATCCGGAGACTTATTCGCCAATCGTGATATCCACGAAGGCGCTCGAATCCGGAGACTTAATGCCCCAATCGTGATATCCACGAAGGCGCTCGAATCGGAGACTTATTCGCCATGTCGTGATATCACGAAGGCGCTCGAATCGGAGACTTATTGGCGATCGTGATATCCACGAGGCGCTCGAATCGGAGACTTATTCGGCAATCGTGATATCCACGAAGGCGCTCGAATCCGGAGACTTATTGTGTCGTGATATCCACGAAGGCGCTCGAATCCGGAGACTTATTGACAATCGTGATATCCACGAAGGCGCTCGAATCCGGAGACTTATTATTGCAATCGTGATATCACGAAGGCGCTCGAATCGGAGACTTATTCGCCAATCGTGATATCCACGAAGGCGCTCGAATCCGGAGACTTATTGACAATCGTGATATCCAGGAAGGGCGCTCCGAATCCGGAGACTTATTCGGCCCAACAGGATTTCCACGAAGAGCGCTCCGAATCCGAAGACTTATTCGGCCAATCGTGATATCCACGAAGGGCGCTCGAATCGGAGACTTATTGACGATCGTGATATCCACGAAGGCGCTCGAATCAGGAGACTTATTCAATTGTCGTGATATCCACGAAGGCGCTCGAATCCGAGACTTATTCGCCAATCGTGATATCCGAAGGCGCTCGAATCGGAGACTTATTCGTGTCGTGGTTTCCACGAGGCGCTCGAATCAGGAGACTTATTCGTGAATCGTGATATCCACGAAGGCGCTCGAATCCGGAGACTTATTGACCCAATCGTGATATCCACGAAGGCGCTCGAATCAGGAGACTTATTGAATCGTGATATCCACGAAGGCGCTCGAATCGGAGACTTATTGACAATCGTGATATCCACGAAGGCGCTCGAATCCGGAGACTTATTCGACATCGTGATATCCACGAAGGCGCTCGAATCCGGAGACTTATTATTGTCGTGATATCACGAAGGCGCTCGAATCCGGAGACTTATTCCAATCGTGATATCCACGAAGGCGCTCGAATCGGAGACTTATTGACCAATCGTGATATCCACGAAGGCGCTCGAATCCGGAGACTTATTCGAATCGTGATATCCACGAAGGCGCTCGAATCCGGAGACTTATTCGTGTCGTGATATCCACGAAGGGCGCTCCGAATCCGGAGACTTATTCGGCCAATCGTGATATCCACGAAGGGCGCTCCGAATCCGGAGACTTATTCGGCCAATCGTGATATCCACGAAGGGCGCTCCGAATCCGGAGACTTATTCGGCCAATCGTGATATCCACGAAGGGCGCTCCGAATCCGGAGACTTATTCGGCCAATCGTGGTTTCCACGAAGGGCGCTCCGAATCCGGAGACTTATTTAGGCAATCTTGATATCCACGAAGGGCGCTCCGAATCTGGAGACTTATTCGGCCGATCTTGATATCCACGAAGGGCACTCCGAATCCGGAGACTTATTCGGCCAATCGTGGTTTCCACGAAGGGCGCTCCGAATTCGGAGACTTATTCGGCCAATCGTGGTATCCACGAAGGGCGCTCCGAATCCGGAGACTTATTCGGCCAATCGTGATATCCACGAAGGGCGCTCCGAATCGGAGACTTATTCGCCAATCGTGATATCCTGAAGGCGCTCGAATCGAGACTTATTCGCCAATCGTGATATCCAGGAAGGCGCTCCGAATCCGGAGACTTATTCGGCTGATCGCGATATCCACGAAGGGTGCTCCGAATCCGGAGACTTATTCGCCAATCGTGATATCCACGAAGGCGCTCGAATCGGAGACTTATTGACCAATCGTGATATCCACGAAGGCGCTCGAATCCGGAGACTTATTGATGATCGTGATATCCACGAAGGCGCTCGAATCCGGAGACTTATTGGCCAATCGTGATATCACGAAGGCGCTCGAATCCGGAGACTTATTGCCAATCGTGATATCCCGAAGGCGCTCGAATCCGGAGACTTATTCGCCAATCGTGGTTTCCACGAAGGCGCTCGAATCCGGAGACTTATTAAATGTCGTGATATCCACGAAGGCGCTCGAATCCGGAGACTTATTCGTGTCGTGATATCCACGAAGGCGCTCGAATCCGGAGACTTATTGACCGTCGTGATATCACGAAGGCGCTCGAATCCGGAGACTTATTCGCCAATCGTGATATCCACGAAGGCGCTCGAATCCGGAGACTTATTATTGTCGTGATATCACGAAGGCGCTCGAATCCGGAGACTTATTGACGATCGTGATATCCACGAAGGCGCTCGAATCCGGAGACTTATTCGTGTCGTGATATCCACGAAGGCGCTCGAATCAGGAGACTTATTCGTAATCGTGATATCCACGAAGGCGCTCGAATCCGGAGACTTATTCGGCCAATCGTGATATCACGAAGGCGCTCGAATCCGGAGACTTATTGACGTCGTGATATCCACGAAGGCGCTCGAATCCGGAGACTTATTATTGTCGTGATATCCACGAAGGCGCTCGAATCGGAGACTTATTGACGTCGTGATATCCACGAAGGCGCTCGAATCCGGAGACTTATTCGCCAATCGTGATATCCACGAAGGCGCTCGAATCAGGAGACTTATTGAATCGTGATATCCACGAAGGCGCTCGAATCGGAGACTTATTGATGATCGTGATATCCACGAAGGCGCTCGAATCGGAGACTTATTCGTGTCGTGATATCCACGAAGGCGCTCGAATCGGAGACTTATTCGCCAATCGTGATATCCACGAAGGCGCTCGAATCCGGAGACTTATTGCCAATCGTGATATCCACGAAGGCGCTCGAATCCGGAGACTTATTCGCATCGTGATATCCACGAAGGCGCTCGAATCCGGAGACTTATTGACCATCGTGATATCCACGAAGGCGCTCGAATCCGGAGACTTATTGCCAATCGTGATATCCACGAAGGCGCTCGAATCCGGAGACTTATTACAATCGTGATATCCACGAAGGCGCTCGAATCCGGAGACTTATTCGTGTCGTGATATCCACGAAGGCGCTCGAATCGGAGACTTATTGGCCAATCGTGATATCCACGAAGGCGCTCGAATCCGGAGACTTATTCAATGTCGTGATATCCACGAAGGCGCTCGAATCGGAGACTTATTCGCCAATCGTGATATCCACGAAGGCGCTCGAATCCGGAGACTTATTACCATCGTGATATCCACGAAGGCGCTCGAATCCGGAGACTTATTGTCGTGATATCCACGAAGGCGCTCGAATCGGAGACTTATTCGCCAATCGTGATATCCACGAAGGCGCTCGAATCCGGAGACTTATTGATAATCGTGATATCCACGAAGGCGCTCGAATCCGGAGACTTATTGTGTCGTGATATCCACGAAGGCGCTCGAATCCGGAGACTTATTCGCCAATCGTGATATCCACGAAGGCGCTCGAATCCGGAGACTTATTCGCCAATCGTGATATCCACGAAGGCGCTCGAATCCGGAGACTTATTGGCCAATCGTGATATCCACGAAGGCGCTCGAATCCGGAGACTTATTGACAATCGTGATATCCACGAAGGCGCTCGAATCGGAGACTTATTATGAAATCGTGATATCCACGAAGGCGCTCGAATCCGGAGACTTATTCGTGTCGTGATATCCACGAAGGCGCTCGAATCCGGAGACTTATTGACGTCGTGATATCCACGAAGGCGCTCGAATCGGAGACTTATTGCCAATCGTGATATCCCGAAGGCGCTCGAATCGGAGACTTATTCGCCAATCGTGATATCCACGAAGGCGCTCGAATCCGGAGACTTATTGATGATCGTGATATCCACGAAGGCGCTCGAATCGGAGACTTATTGGCGTCGTGATATCCACGAAGGCGCTCGAATCCGGAGACTTATTGACGATCGTGATATCCACGAAGGCGCTCGAATCGGAGACTTATTGTGATCGTGATATCCACGAAGGCGCTCGAATCGGAGACTTATTCGATGTCGTGATATCCACGAAGGCGCTCGAATCCGGAGACTTATTGATGTCGTGATATCCACGAAGGCGCTCGAATCCGGAGACTTATTGACCAATCGTGATATCCACGAAGGCGCTCGAATCGGAGACTTATTGACCAATCGTCGTGATATCCACGAAGGCGCTCGAATCCGGAGACTTATTATTGTCGTGATATCCACGAAGGCGCTCGAATCCGGAGACTTATTGTGTCGTGATATCCACGAAGGCGCTCGAATCCGGAGACTTATTGCCAATCGTGATATCCACGAAGGCGCTCGAATCGGAGACTTATTGACAATCGTGATATCCACGAAGGCGCTCGAATCCGGAGACTTATTGATCGTGATATCCACGAAGGCGCTCGAATCAGGAGACTTATTCGAATCGTGATATCCGCGAAGGCGCTCGAATCGGAGACTTATTGACGTCGTGATATCCACGAAGGCGCTCGAATCCGGAGACTTATTGACCAATCGTGATATCCACGAAGGCGCTCGAATCCGGAGACTTATTGATAATCGTGATATCCCGCGAAGGCGCTCGAATCCGGAGACTTATTTTGCAATCGTGATATCCACGAAGGCGCTCGAATCCGGAGACTTATTGATTGTCGTGATATCCACGAAGGCGCTCGAATCGGAGACTTATTGGCCAATCGTGATATCCACGAAGGCGCTCGAATCCGGAGACTTATTGAATCGTGATATCCACGAAGGCGCTCGAATCCGGAGACTTATTGACCAATCGTGATATCCACGAAGGCGCTCGAATCCGGAGACTTATTACCAATCGTGATATCCACGAAGGCGCTCGAATCCGGAGACTTATTCGTGTCGTGATATCCACGAAGGCGCTCGAATCCGGAGACTTATTCGTCGTGATATCCACGAAGGCGCTCGAATCCGGAGACTTATTGACGTCGTGATATCCACGAAGGCGCTCGAATCCGGAGACTTATTGACGATCGTGATATCCACGAAGGCGCTCGAATCCGGAGACTTATTATGTCGTGATATCCACGAAGGGCGCTCGAATCCGGAGACTTATTGACGTCGTGATATCACGAAGGCGCTCGAATCCGGAGACTTATTCGTGTCGTGATATCCACGAAGGGCGCTCGAATCAGGAGACTTATTGTGCCAATCGTGATATCCACGAAGGCGCTCGAATCCGGAGACTTATTTGATCGTGATATCCGAAGGCGCTCGAATCCGGAGACTTATTGTGTCGTGATATCCACGAAGGCGCTCGAATCCGGAGACTTATTACGTGTCGTGATATCCACGAAGGCGCTCGAATCCGGAGACTTATTCGTGTCGTGATATCCACGAAGGCGCTCGAATCCGGAGACTTATTGCCAATCGTGATATCCGAAGGCGCTCGAATCGGAGACTTATTATTGTCGTGATATCCACGAAGGCGCTCGAATCCGGAGACTTATTGACGTCGTGATATCCACGAAGGCGCTCGAATCAGGAGACTTATTAGGCGATCGTGATATCCACGAAGGCGCTCGAATCGGAGACTTATTGACGATCGTGATATCCACGAAGGCGCTCGAATCAGGAGACTTATTCGCCAATCGTGATATCCACGAAGGCGCTCGAATCGGAGACTTATTGACCAATCGTGATATCCACGAAGGCGCTCGAATCCGGAGACTTATTGACCAATCGTGATATCCGAAGGCGCTCGAATCGGAGACTTATTGACGTCGTGATATCCGAAGGCGCTCGAATCCGGAGACTTATTCGCAATCGTGATATCCACGAAGGCGCTCGAATCCGGAGACTTATTCGATCGTGATATCCACGAAGGCGCTCGAATCGGAGACTTATTGATTGTCGTGATATCCACGAAGGCGCTCGAATCCGGAGACTTATTGGCCAATCGTGATATCCGAAGGCGCTCGAATCGGAGACTTATTATTGAATCGTGATATCCACGAAGGCGCTCGAATCCGGAGACTTATTGTGTCGTGATATCCACGAAGGCGCTCGAATCCGGAGACTTATTGACGTCGTGATATCCACGAAGGCGCTCGAATCGGAGACTTATTGCCAATCGTGATATCCACGAAGGCGCTCGAATCCGGAGACTTATTGACATCGTGATATCCACGAAGGCGCTCGAATCGGAGACTTATTACGTCGTGATATCCACGAAGGCGCTCGAATCGGAGACTTATTGACGATCGTGATATCCACGAAGGCGCTCGAATCCGGAGACTTATTGACGATCGTGATATCCGCGAAGGCGCTCGAATCCGGAGACTTATTCGTGAATCGTGATATCCACGAAGGCGCTCGAATCGAGACTTATTGATTGTCGTGATATCCACGAAGGCGCTCGAATCGGAGACTTATTCGGATCGTGATTTCCACGAAGGCGCTCGAATCCGGAGACTTATTGACGTGTCGTGATATCCACGAAGGCGCTCGAATCCGGAGACTTATTGATTGTCGTGATATCCACGAAGGCGCTCGAATCCGGAGACTTATTGACCAATCGTGATATCCACGAAGGCGCTCGAATCGGAGACTTATTGACGTCGTGATATCCACGAAGGCGCTCGAATCCGGAGACTTATTCGCCAAATGTCGTGATATCCACGAAGGCGCTCGAATCCGGAGACTTATTGGCCATCGTGATATCCACGAAGGCGCTCGAATCCGGAGACTTATTCGATGGTTTCCACGAAGGCGCTCGAATCCGGAGACTTATTGACGATCGTGATATCCACGAAGGCGCTCGAATCGGAGACTTATTGACGTCGTGATATCCACGAAGGCGCTCGAATCCGGAGACTTATTGACGTCGTGATATCCACGAAGGCGCTCGAATCCGGAGACTTATTGACCAATCGTGATATCCACGAAGGCGCTCGAATCGGAGACTTATTGACCAATCGTGATATCCACGAAGGCGCTCGAATCCGGAGACTTATTCGTGTCGTGATATCCACGAAGGCGCTCGAATCGGAGACTTATTGACAATCGTGATATCACGAAGGCGCTCGAATCCGGAGACTTATTGACCAATCGTGGTTTCCACGAAGGCGCTCGAATCCGGAGACTTATTAAATCGTGATATCCACGAAGGCGCTCGAATCCGGAGACTTATTATTGTCGTGATATCCACGAAGGCGCTCGAATCCGGAGACTTATTGACGATCGTGATATCACGAAGGCGCTCGAATCCGGAGACTTATTGTGATCGTGATATCCACGAAGGCGCTCGAATCGGAGACTTATTGACGATCGTGATATCCACGAAGGCGCTCGAATCCGGAGACTTATTCGCCGTCGTGATATCCACGAAGGCGCTCGAATCCGGAGACTTATTGTGCCAATCGTGATATCCACGAAGGCGCTCGAATCGGAGACTTATTATTGTCGTGATATCCACGAAGGCGCTCGAATCCGGAGACTTATTCGTGTCGTGATATCCACGAAGGCGCTCGAATCCGGAGACTTATTGACAATCGTGATATCCACGAAGGCGCTCGAATCCGGAGACTTATTGACCAATCGTGATATCCACGAAGGCGCTCGAATCCGGAGACTTATTGACCGATCGTGATATCCACGAAGGCTCGAATCGGAGACTTATTGACGATCGTGATATCCTGAAGGCGCTCGAATCAGGAGACTTATTGACCCATCGTGATATCCAAGAAGGCGCTCGAATCCGGAGACTTATTGAATGTCGTGATATCCACGAAGGCGCTCGAATCAGGAGACTTATTCGTGTCGTGATATCCACGAAGAGCTCGGAGACTTATTGACAATCGTGATATCACGAAGGCGCTCGAATCCGGAGACTTATTGATTGTCGTGATATCCACGAAGGCGCTCGAATCCGGAGACTTATTCGTGTCGTGGTTTCCGAAGGCGCTCGAATCCGGAGACTTATTGACCAATCGTGATATCCACGAAGGCGCTCGAATCCGGAGACTTATTCGCCAATCGTGATATCCACGAAGGCGCTCGAATCGGAGACTTATTCGTGTCGTGATATCCACGAAGGCGCTCGAATCCGGAGACTTATTGATCGTGATATCCACGAAGGCGCTCGAATCCGGAGACTTATTCGATCGTGATATCCGAAGGCGCTCGAATCCGGAGACTTATTGACGATCGTGATATCCACGAAGGCGCTCGAATCCGGAGACTTATTCGGTCGTGATATCACGAAGGCGCTCGAATCCGGAGACTTATTGACGTCGTGATATCCACGAAGGCGCTCGAATCGGAGACTTATTGACGTCGTGATATCCGCGAAGGCGCTCGAATCCGAGACTTATTGACGTCGTGATATCCACGAAGGGCGCTCCGAATCCGGAGACTTATTCGGCCAATCGTGATATCCACGAAGGCGCTCCGAATCCGGAGACTTATTGACTAATCGTGATATCCGAAGGCGCTCGAATCAGGAGACTTATTACGTGTCGTGATATCCACGAAGGCGCTCGAATCGGAGACTTATTGACGAATCGTGATATCCACGAAGGCGCTCGAATCCGGAGACTTATTATTGTCGTGATATCCACGAAGGCGCTCGAATCCGGAGACTTATTGAATGTCGTGATTTCCACGAAGGGCGCTCCGAATCCGGAGACTTATTCGGCCAATCGTGATATCCACGAAGGGCGCTCCGAATCCGGAGACTTATTCACCCAATCGTGATATCCACGAAGGGCGCTCCGAATCCGGAGACTTATTCGGCCGATCGTGATATCCACGAAAGGCGCTCCGAATCCGGAGACTTATTCGGCCCATCGTGATATCCACGAAGGGCGCTGCGAATCCGGAGACTTATTCGTGTCGTGATATCCACGAAGGCGCTCGAATCCGGAGACTTATTGACCAATCGTGATATCCGAAGGCGCTCGAATCGGAGACTTATTCGTGTCGTGATATCCACGAAGGCGCTCGAATCCGGAGACTTATTGACCATCGTGATATCCACGAAGGCGCTCGAATCCGGAGACTTATTGAATGTCGTGATATCCACGAAGGCGCTCGAATCCGGAGACTTATTGACGATCGTGATATCCACGAAGCGCTCGAATCGGAGACTTATTACGTGTCGTGATATCCACGAAGGCGCTCGAATCAGGAGACTTATTGACAATCGTGATATCCACGAAGGCGCTCGAATCCGGAGACTTATTGATGTCGTGATATCCACGAAGGCGCTCGAATCGGAGACTTATTATAATCCCACGAAGGCGCTCGAATCCGGAGACTTATTGATAATCGTGATATCCGAAGGCGCTCGAATCGGAGACTTATTGACGAATCGTGATATCCACGAAGGCGCTCGAATCGGAGACTTATTACCAATGTCGTGATATCCACGAAGGCGCTCGAATCCGGAGACTTATTGACCAATCGTGATATCCACGAAGGCGCTCGAATCGGAGACTTATTATTGTCGTGATATCCACGAAGGGCGCTCCGAATCCGGAGACTTATTCGGCCAATCGTGATATCCACGAAGGGCGCTCCGAATCCGGAGACTTATTCGGCCTATCGTGATATCCACGAAGGGCGCTCCGAATCCGGAGACTTATTCGGCCAATCGTGATATCCACGAAGGGCGCTCCGAATCCGGAGACTTATTCGGCCGATCGTGATATCCACGAAGGGCGCTCCGAATCCGGAGACTTATTCGGCCAATCGTGGTTTCCACGATAGGCGCTCCGAATCCGGAGACTTATTCGTGTCGTGATATCCACGAAGGCGCTCGAATCCGGAGACTTATTGATTGTCGTGATATCCGAAGGCGCTCGAATCCGGAGACTTATTGACCAATCGTGATATCCACGAAGGCGCTCGAATCCGGAGACTTATTATTGCAATCGTGATATCCACGAAGGCGCTCGAATCCGGAGACTTATTGACGATCGTGATATCCACGAAGGCGCTCGAATCCGGAGACTTATTGAATCGTGATATCCACGAAGGCGCTCGAATCAGGAGACTTATTATTGTCGTGATATCACGAAGGCGCTCGAATCCGGAGACTTATTCGTGTCGTGATATCCACGAAGGCGCTCGAATCCGGAGACTTATTGACGATCGTGATATCCACGAAGGCGCTCGAATCCGGAGACTTATTCGGTCGTGATATCCACGAAGGCGCTCGAATCCGGAGACTTATTGACAATCGTGATATCCACGAAGGCGCTCGAATCGGAGACTTATTCGTGTCGTGATATCACGAAGGCGCTCGAATCCGGAGACTTATTAGGTCGTGATATCCACGAAGGCGCTCGAATCCGGAGACTTATTGACCGATCGTGATATCCGAAGGCGCTCGAATCCGGAGACTTATTGGGTGTCGTGATATCCACGAAGGCGCTCGAATCCGGAGACTTATTAATGTCGTGATATCCACGAAGGCGCTCGAATCAGGAGACTTATTGACGATCGTGATATCCACGAAGGCGCTCGAATCGGAGACTTATTCGGCGTCGTGATATCCACGAAGCGCTCGAATCCGGAGACTTATTGATGAATCGTGATATCCACGAAGGCGCTCGAATCGGAGACTTATTGATGTCGTGATATCCACGAAGGCGCTCGAATCCGGAGACTTATTGACCAATCGTGATATCCACGAAGGCGCTCGAATCGGAGACTTATTCGTGTCGTGATATCCACGAAGGCGCTCGAATCGGAGACTTATTCGATTGTCGTGGTTTCCACGAAGGCGCTCGAATCCGGAGACTTATTGACGTCGTGATATCCGAAGGCGCTCGAATCCGGAGACTTATTGGGCCATCGTGATATCCACGAAGGCGCTCGAATCGGAGACTTATTACGGTATCGTGATATCCACGAAGGCGCTCGAATCCGGAGACTTATTCGAATCGTGATATCCACGAAGGCGCTCGAATCCGGAGACTTATTGATGTCGTGATATCCACGAAGGCGCTCGAATCCGGAGACTTATTCGATCGTGATATCACGAAGGCGCTCGAATCCGGAGACTTATTCGTGTCGTGATATCCACGAAGGCGCTCGAATCCGGAGACTTATTATTGTCGTGATATCCACGAAGGCGCTCGAATCGGAGACTTATTGATGTCGTGATATCCACGAAGGCGCTCGAATCGGAGACTTATTGACGATCGTGGTTTCCACGAAGGCGCTCGAATCCGGAGACTTATTGACTGTCGTGATATCCACGAAGGCGCTCGAATCGGAGACTTATTGGCCAATGTCGTGATATCCACGAAGGCGCTCGAATCCGGAGACTTATTGATGTCGTGATTTCCACGAAGGCGCTCGAATCGGAGACTTATTGATGCCAATCGTGATATCCAGGAAGGGCGCTCCGAATCCGGAGACTTATTGATGTCGTGATATCCACGAAGGCGCTCGAATCCGAGACTTATTAATCGTCGATATCCACGAAGGCGCTCGAATCCGGAGACTTATTACGTGTCGTGATATCACGAAGGCGCTCGAATCGGAGACTTATTGACGTCGTGATATCCACGAAGGCGCTCGAATCCGGAGACTTATTGACGATCGTGATATCACGAAGGCGCTCGAATCGGAGACTTATTCGCCAATCGTGATATCCACGAAGGCGCTCGAATCCGGAGACTTATTGACGTAATCGTGATATCCACGAAGGCGCTCGAATCCGGAGACTTATTGACGTCGTGATATCCACGAAGGCGCTCGAATCCGGAGACTTATTGACGATCGTGATATCCACGAAGGCGCTCGAATCGGAGACTTATTCGCCAATCGTGATATCCGAAGGCGCTCGAATCCGGAGACTTATTGACGTCGTGATATCACGAAGGCGCTCGAATCCGGAGACTTATTGACGTCGTGATATCCACGAAGGCGCTCGAATCGGAGACTTATTGACCAATCGTGATATTCCACGAAGGCGCTCGAATCCGGAGACTTATTGACCAATCGTGATATCCACGAAGGCGCTCGAATCCGGAGACTTATTATTGTCGTGATATCCACGAAGGCGCTCGAATCCGGAGACTTATTCGCCAATCGTGATATCCGAAGGCGCTCGAATCCGGAGACTTATTGGGCCAATCGTGATATCCGAAGGCGCTCGAATCGGAGACTTATTGACGATCGTGATATCACGAAGGCGCTCGAATCCGGAGACTTATTACGTGTCGTGATATCCGAAGGCGCTCGAATCCGGAGACTTATTGACGATCGTGATATCCACGAAGGCGCTCGAATCCGGAGACTTATTACGTGTCGTGATATCCACGAAGGCGCTCGAATCCGGAGACTTATTGCCGATCGTGATATCACGAAGGCGCTCGAATCCGGACTTATTACAATCGTGATATCCACGAAGGCGCTCGAATCCGGAGACTTATTGACGTCGTGATATCCACGAAGGCGCTCGAATCGGAGACTTATTGACCAATCGTGATTTCCACGAAGGCGCTCGAATCCGGAGACTTATTCGTGTCGTGATATCCACGAAGGCGCTCGAATCCGGAGACTTATTGATGTCGTGATATCCACGAAGGCGCTCGAATCCGGAGACTTATTGTAATCGTGATATCCACGAAGGCGCTCGAATCAGGAGACTTATTGATTGTCGTGATATCCACGAAGGCGCTCGAATCCGGAGACTTATTCGTCGTGATATCCACGAAGGCGCTCGAATCAGGAGACTTATTGACCAATGTCGTGATATCCACGAAGGCGCTCGAATCCGGAGACTTATTGACCCATCGTGATTTCCGCGAAGGCGCTCGAATCCGGAGACTTATTCGTGTCGTGATATCACGAAGGCGCTCGAATCCGGAGACTTATTCGTGTCGTGATATCCACGAAGGCGCTCGAATCGGAGACTTATTGTGATCGTGATATCACGAAGGCGCTCGAATCGGAGACTTATTGACGTCGTGATATCCACGAAGCGCTCGAATCCGAGACTTATTGACGTCGTGGTTTCCACGAAGGCGCTCGAATCCGGAGACTTATTGACGTCGTGATATCCACGAAGGCGCTCGAATCCGGAGACTTATTACGTGTCGTGATATCCGCGAAGGCGCTCGAATCGGAGACTTATTGAATCGTGATATCCAAAGGGCGAATCCGGAGACTTATTGACGATCGTGATATCGCGAAGGCGCTCGAATCGGAGACTTATTTGCCAATCGTGATATCCACGAAGGCGCTCGAATCCGGAGACTTATTGTCGTGATATCCGAAGACTTATTACGTCGTGATATCCACGAAGGCGCTCGAATCCGGAGACTTATTACGCCAATCGTGATATCCGAAGGCGCTCGAATCGGAGACTTATTGACTGTCGTGATATCCACGAAGGCGCTCGAATCGGAGACTTATTATTGTCGTGATATCCACGAAGGCGCTCGAATCCGGAGACTTATTGGCCAATCGTGATATCCACGAAGGCGCTCGAATCCGGAGACTTATTGAATCGTGATATCCACGAAGGCGCTCGAATCCGGAGACTTATTAAACGTCGTGATATCACGAAGGCGCTCGAATCAGGAGACTTATTACAATCGTGATATCCACGAAGGCGCTCGAATCCGGAGACTTATTGGGATCGTGATATCCACGAAGGCGCTCGAATCCGGAGACTTATTGACGATCGTGATATCACGAAGGCGCTCGAATCCGGAGACTTATTGATCGTGATATCCACGAAGGCGCTCGAATCAGGAGACTTATTGACGTCGTGATATCACGAAGGCGCTCGAATCCGGAGACTTATTCGTGTCGTGATATCCACGAAGGCGCTCGAATCGGAGACTTATTGACAATCGTGATATCCACGAAGGCGCTCGAATCCGGAGACTTATTGACGTCGTGATATCCACGAAGGGCGCTCGAATCCGGAGACTTATTCGTGTCGTGATATCCACGAAGGCGCTCGAATCGGAGACTTATTGATTGTCGTGATATCACGAAGGCGCTCGAATCGGAGACTTATTGACCAATCGTGATATCCGCGAAGGCGCTCGAATCCGGAGACTTATTCAGCAAATCGTGATATCCACGAAGCGCGCCCCGAATCCGGAGACTTATTTGGACAATCGTGATATCCACGAAGGGCGCTCCGAATCTGGAGACTTATTGACGAATCGTGATATCGAAGGCGCTCGAATCCGGAGACTTATTGACGATCGTGATATCCACGAAGGCGCTCGAATCCGGAGACTTATTGATGTCGTGGTATCCGCGAAGGCGCTCGAATCCGGAGACTTATTGATGATCGTGATATCCACGAAGGCGCTCGAATCGAGACTTATTCCATCGTGATATCCACGAAGGCGCTCGAATCCGGAGACTTATTCGCCGTCGTGATATCCACGAAGGCGCTCGAATCGGAGACTTATTATGCATCGTGGTTTCCACGAAGGCGCTCGAATCCGGAGACTTATTCAATCGTGATATCCACGAAGGCGCTCGAATCCGGAGACTTATTGACGTCGTGATATCCACGAAGGCGCTCGAATCAGGAGACTTATTGCCAATCGTGATATCCACGAAGGCGCTCGAATCCGGAGACTTATTGACGTCGTGATATTCCACGAAGGCGCTCGAATCCGGAGACTTATTGGCGATCGTGATATCCGAAGGCGCTCGAATCCGGAGACTTATTCGTGTCGTGATATCCACGAAGGCGCTCGAATCCGGAGACTTATTGACGTCGTGATATCCACGAAGGCGCTCGAATCCGGAGACTTATTCGCCAATCGTGATATCCACGAAGGCGCTCGAATCCGGAGACTTATTGACCAATCGTGATATCCACGAAGGCGCTCGAATCCGGAGACTTATTGACGTCGTGATATCCACGAAGGCGCTCGAATCCGGAGACTTATTCGTGTCGTGATATCCACGAAGGCGCTCGAATCGGAGACTTATTGACCAATCGTGATATCCACGAAGGCTCGAATCGGAGACTTATTGACGTCGTGATATCCACGAAGGCGCTCGAATCCGGAGACTTATTGACGTCGTGATATCCACGAAGGCGCTCGAATCCGGAGACTTATTGACGATCGTGATATCCACGAAGGCGCTCGAATCCGGAGACTTATTGACGTCGTGATATCACGAAGGCGCTCGAATCAGGAGACTTATTGTCGTGATTTCCGAAGGCGCTCGAATCCGGAGACTTATTGACGTCGTGATATCCACGAAGGCGCTCGAATCCGGAGACTTATTGACGTCGTGATATCCACGAAGGCGCTCGAATCCGGAGACTTATTACGATCGTGATATCCACGAAGGCGCTCGAATCAGGAGACTTATTGACCTATCGTGATATCCACGAAGGGCTCGAATCGGAGACTTATTGACGTCGTGATATCACGAAGGCGCTCGAATCCGGAGACTTATTGATAATCGTGATATCCACGAAGGCGCTCGAATCCGGAGACTTATTGCCTGTCGTGATATCCACGAAGGCGCTCGAATCCGGAGACTTATTGATGTCGTGATATCCACGAAGGCGCTCGAATCGGAGACTTATTAAATGTCGTGATATCACGAAGGCTCGAATCGGAGACTTATTGATTGATCGTGATATCCACGAAGGCGCTCGAATCAGGAGACTTATTAGAATGTCGTGATATCCACGAAGGGCGCTCGAATCAGGAGACTTATTGACGTCGTGATATCCACGAAGGCGCTCGAATCCGGAGACTTATTGATGATCGTGATATCACGAAGGCGCTCGAATCCGGAGACTTATTGGGCCGTCGTGATATCACGAAGGCGCTCGAATCCGGAGACTTATTGGGCCAATCGTGATATCACGAAGGCGCTCGAATCCGGAGACTTATTGCAATCGTGATATCCACGAAGGCGCTCGAATCAGGAGACTTATGGTGTCGTGATATCCACGAAGGCGCTCGAATCCGGAGACTTATTACCGATCGTGATATCCACGAAGGCGCTCGAATCCGGAGACTTATTTGAATCGTGATATCACGAAGGCGCTCGAATCGGAGACTTATTATTGATCGTGATATCCACGAAGGCGCTCGAATCGGAGACTTATTCGATGTCGTGGTTTCCACGAAGGCGCTCGAATCCGGAGACTTATTGATTGTCGTGATATCCACGAAGGCTCGAATCCGGAGACTTATTCGGCCAATCGTGATATCACGAAGGCGCTCGAATCCGGAGACTTATTGAATTCGTGATATCACGAAGGCGCTCGAATCCGGAGACTTATTGATTGTCGTGATTTCCACGAAGGCGCTCGAATCCGGAGACTTATTGGATCGTGATATCCACGAAGGCGCTCGAATCCGGAGACTTATTGCCGATCGTGATATCCACGAAGGCGCTCGAATCCGGAGACTTATTATTGTCGTGATATCCACGAAGGCGCTCGAATCGGAGACTTATTCGATCGTGATATCCACGAAGGCGCTCGAATCCGGAGACTTATTTGGCGATCGTGATATCCGAAGGCGCTCGAATCCGGAGACTTATTGACGTCGTGATATCCGAAGGCGCTCGAATCCGGAGACTTATTCGTGTCGTGGTTTCCACGAAGGCGCTCGAATCGGAGACTTATTGATGTCGTGATATCCACGAAGGCGCTCGAATCCGGACTTATTGACGTCGTGATATCCACGAAGGCGCTCGAATCCGGAGACTTATTGATGTCGTGATATCCACGAAGGCGCTCGAATCGAGACTTATTGACCAATCGTGATATCATGAAGGCGCTCGAATCGGAGACTTATTCGAATCGTGATATCCACGAAGGCGCTCGAATCGGAGACTTATTGTGATCGTGATATCCACGAAGGCGCTCGAATCCGGAGACTTATTGCCGTCGTGATATCCACAAAGGCGCGAATCCGGAGACTTATTGACGATCGTGATATCCACGAAGGCGCTCGAATCCGGAGACTTATTATTGTCGTGATTTCCACGAAGGCGCTCGAATCAGGAGACTTATTAAGCCAATCGTGATATCCACGAAGAGCGCACCGAATCCGGAGACTTATTAGTCGTGATATCCACGAAGGCGCTCGAATCGGAGACTTATTATTGATCGTGATATCCACGAAGGCGCTCGAATCCGGAGACTTATTGACCCATCGTGGTTTCCACGAGCGCTCGAATCCGGAGACTTATTGATGTCGTGATATCCGAAGGCGCTCGAATCGGAGACTTATTAAAATCGATATTCACGAAGGCGCTCGAGGAGACTTATTATTGTCGTGGTTTCCACGAAGGCGCTCGAATCCGGAGACTTATTGACGTCGTGATATCCATGAAGGCGCTCGAATCCGGAGACTTATTGGCCAATCGTGATATCCGAAGGCGCTCGAATCCGGAGACTTATTGGCAATCGTGATATCCACGAAGGCGCTCGAATCCGGAGACTTATTGACCAATCGTGATATCCACGAAGGCGCTCGAATCGGAGACTTATTGACCCAATCGTGATATCCACGAAGGCGCTCGAATCCGGAGACTTATTACGTGTCGTGATATCCGCGAAGGCGCTCGAATCGGAGACTTATTGTGCCAATCGTGATATCCACGAAGGCGCTCGAATCCGGAGACTTATTGTGATCGTGATATCCACGAAGGCGCTCGAATCGGAGACTTATTCGGCAATCGTGATATCACGAAGGCGCTCGAATCCGGAGACTTATTATTGCCAATCGTGATATCCACGAAGGCGCTCGAATCCGGAGACTTATTGACGATCGTGATATCCTGAAGGCGCTCGAATCCGGAGACTTATTACGTCGTGATATCCACGAAGGCGCTCGAATCCGGAGACTTATTGACGTCGTGATATCCACGAAGGCGCTCGAATCCGAAGATTATTGACGATCGTGATATCCACGAAGGCGCTCGAATCGGAGACTTATTGACTGTCGTGATATCCGAAGGCGCTCGAATCCGGAGACTTATTCGGTCGTGATATCCCGAAGGCGCTCGAATCGGAGACTTATTCGACAATCGTGATATCCACGAAGGCGCTCGAATCCGGAGACTTATTACCAATCGTGATATCACGAAGGCGCTCGAATCCGGAGACTTATTGACCAATCGTGATTTTCACGAAGGCGCTCGAATCGGAGACTTATTTGGACAATCGTGATATCCACGAAGGCGCTCGAATCAGGAGACTTATTGATGTCGTGATATCCGAAGGCGCTCGAATCCGGAGACTTATTTGTGTCGTGATATCCACGAAGGCGCTCGAATCCGGAGACTTATTGACAATCGTGATATCACGAAGGCGCTCGAATCGGAGACTTATTATTATCATGATATCACGAAGAGCGCTCGAATCGGAGACTTATTGACGTCGTGATATCCGCGAAGGCGCTCGAATCCGGAGACTTATTGACTATCGTGATATCCGAAGGCGCTCGAATCAGGAGACTTATTCGCCGATCGTGATATCCACGAAGGCGCTCGAATCCGGAGACTTATTGCCCATCGTGGTTTCCACGAAGGCGCTCGAATCGGAGACTTATTATTGTCGTGATATCACGAAGGCGCTCGAATCCGGAGACTTATTAAATGTCGTGATATCGCGAAGGCGCTCGAATCGGAGACTTATTAAATCCAAGTATCCACGAAGGCGCTCGAATCCGGAGACTTATTGACCAATCGTGATATCCACGGCGGCGCTCGAATCAGGAGACTTATTGACCCATCGTGGTTTCCACGAAGGCGCTCGAATCCGGAGACTTATTCGATCGTGATATCCACGAAGCGCTCCATCTCCGGAGACTTATTCGTGTCGTGATATCCGCGAAGGCGCTCGAATCCGGAGACTTATTACCGATCGTGATATCCACGAAGGCGCTCGAATCCGGAGACTTATTGACCCATCGTGATATCCACGGCGCTCGAATCCGGAGACTTATTACCAATCGTGATTTCCACGAAGGCGCTCGAATCCGGAGACTTATTCGGCCATCGTGATATCCGAAGGCGCTCGAATCGGAGACTTATTCGCCAGCCAATCGTGATATCACGAAGGCGCTCGAATCGGAGACTTATTCGTGTCGTGATATCCACGAAGGCGCTCGAATCTGGAGACTTATTGCCGATCGTGATATCACGAAGGCGCTCGAATCCGGAGACTTATTGGACGTCGTGATATCCACGAAGGCGCTCGAATCAGGAGACTTATTGACGTCGTGATATCCACGAAGGCGCTCGAATCCGGAGACTTATTTGGCGATCGTGATATCCGAAGGCGCTCGAATCGGAGACTTATTGATATCGTGATATCACGAAGGGCGCTCGAATCCGGAGACTTATTGGCCAACGTCGTGATATCCGCGAAGGCGCTCGAATCCGGAGACTTATTACGTGTCGTGGCTTCCACGAAGGGCGCTCCGAATCCGGATACTTATTTGGCCAATCGTGATATCCACGAATGGCGCTCCGAATCCGGAGACTTATTCGGCCGATCATGATATCCACGAAGGGCGCTCCGAATCCGGAGACTTATTCGGCCAATCGTGGTTTCCACGAAGGCGCTCCGAATCCGGAGACTTATTCGGGCAATCGTGATATCCACGAAGGCGCTCGAATCAGGAGACTTATTACAATCGTGATATCCACGAAGGGCTCTCGAATCCGAGGACTTATTTGGCTGTCGTGATATCCCGAAGGCGCTCGAATCCGGAGACTTATTCGTCGTGATATCCGCGAAGGCGCTCGAATCTGAGACTTATTGACCCATGTCGTGGTTTCCACGAAGGCGCTCGAATCAGGAGACTTATTGACCATTCGTGATATCCACGAAGGCGCTCGAATCGAGACTTATTTGCATGTCGTGATATCCACGAAGGCGCTCGAATCCGGAGACTTATTATTGTCGTGATTTCACGAAGGGCGCTCGAATCCGGAGACTTATTGTGTCGTGATATCCACGAAGGCGCTCGAATCCGGAGACTTATTGACGTCGTGATATCACGAAGGCGCTCGAATCCGGAGACTTATTAACGACCGAAATCTTTTCTCCGGCTGTTGGAGGGTAGCCTTCGAGCGAACTTTTGGGGTTTCAACAATTTTTAGGATGGCTTTGAGATTCTCGAGTTGTGGTTCTCTACTTTCGGCGGGGAGTTCTTACGAGTGAAGACGACTTTGTTGAAATCTCATAAGGCTCGAAGCGCAAGGTTGAAGCCTTCGAGCGATTAAGCACTTTGGGTAAGTTTGATCTGAAGCATGTGGATTCATTTTGATGTTCTTCTTAGTGTATTTGAAATGTTCTTACCTTATTTTGGGATATTAATTGAGATGATAATATGATGGTAGAGTAAGATTAGATCAAAAACTTTATTTTGAATAATTTGTTTGCGACCAACAGTCACTCATTTGTCCTTTTTCTTTTTTTCCCACACTTTGATTTTGGATGCTTGAGGTTCGGAATCGATTTGAAGCTTATTTTCGGGGCTTCAGATTCGGACACAAGAACGACCTAAAAGCGAGTCGGATGGGAGAGTTACGCTTGTTTGAAGTTTCAGAAATCTGTGCTTTGAGGAAGGTCCCGCTCGAGCGGAAATAAGTCCGCTCGAGCAGAAGATTACGGACAGCGGCTTTAAAAACGGGTTTTATGAGATCATTTCTTCCATTTTCTTTTCCTTCTTCTTCCCTCTTGCATAGGTCGAAACCCTCAGCTCCATAACCTTGATTTTCCCTCCACATTTATCAACAATCCACCATGATTCTTGCATCAAGAATAAGAATAAGAAGAAGATTAACGTTTCAACCGGGATTGGAACTTAGTTTATGAAGCGATTCTCATCAATTTTCGTTCTTTGGGTTTGATTCTTTGAAATTAGGGGTCTTAGTTCTCCTTCAATGCTTTCATTATAAATAGATTGGTGATATTTAAGAGGTATATAATCTGAAACCTCTATTTTCGAGCATATAGAGTTATTTTGTAGACATTTAAAGGATTTTAGTTTGAAGAGTTTGGGAGACTTTCTTGTTGGGTTTCGATTATAAGAATTACTTGATCCTACAGGATGTTTGATCAAAGGGTAATTGGAAGAAAGAGTAATGGGTGAAGAAGTTTAAAGTTTCTTGAAATTTCTCAATTTGTCTAGGAACCCATAGATTAATTGGTGATGATAAATAATGAGTTTGCCCAAATTAAAAAATAGAATCTAACTGATTGAAATTAGCGGGTTTGAATTGTTACGTACAAGTTTAATTGGTTTCTGAGATGTTTCGAAATAATGTCCAAATTCTATTTAAATGAACCTTAGTTTATGGGCATTGTAAATCATGTTAAATTGAGAAAAGGAAATAGGGAAACTGATTTAAAGAATTAATGTGCGACTTCATGTGTGTGTAGGACCTTAGCAGCTTTCTGGAGGACCAATGCTTCTACCAATGCTCTGTGAGTAATAGTACAAAAGATATACATTTTATTTTAGCATCGATTATTATTACTTCACTATCACTCTGTTTTTCTTGCATAAGTGTTACACGAACGTGTTTACAACAAACATTTATGATGGTTGAGAAGTCAATGTGAGCGTTGAATTAGAGCTTCTGCCCATACATTCCAAGTATGACTTTGAAATATGACCCGTCGCATTGATGAATAATAACTTCGACCATTATCTATAAGCAATTCTTGAAAATGAATAAAACGGAATTGCATGTTTATCTTTAAACCAAATATCCCAGTATGAAACTTAAGAATATTCCATTTATGTTACACATGGACCCGAAGTCGTTGAGAATCTATGATACGCATGTAAATGTTTAACATTATTCACTTAGACTCCATTTAGAATGTGGGTCATTCTTTCGTCCTTATTAAAAGCTGTAATCGGTATTTTAAGAAGAAGCGATGTTATTTCTATTACTTTGTTCGATTGTGGTATGGTATAACATGATATTAGAACTGTTTGATTCAATGTATAAGTTTTGTGACATAATGTTCAAGTTAATAGCGACATTCTCGATTTCCGAAATGCGATTACAATATTAGCATATGTATTTGATTGGGAGTTCAATGAGAATGAAATGTTGAAAAGATATACGTAATATAGTAGTATGTTGCAGGCGCAAGGCTGTTGCAGGCGAAGTCGCTTCCGGGGCCTAGGCTAGCTCCCCATTATTTCTGGGCTGATAAGCTGCTCTGTTACAGAAACTAGACCCATGTGTGTTTGAGACATCTTTTCAGAATGTAGTTAACCATACACTTCTACAGTTATATACTTTATTAATTTGAGTTGAATATTACATGCATTTACTTACTATTATTCACCGAGCTTGACTCACTTTATTTTTATATACATTTATAGGGTACTCAAGCACGAGAGTCAAATAACTCTTAACAATGTAAGCTTCCATAATACCCAGTTACTTAAGCTTTTGAATATCTAGATTCTTAGGTGTTGAGCAGTGCTAGGTATGGAGTTTTATAAGTTTTAATTTGTACCCTAAGTGTTTGCTGGCTTGATGTGATAAAGTGTATATGTATTTAGCTATATCTCCAGTGCTACGTCAATGTATATTTATCTGCATTTATGTTACGTCTGGTGATCACATACATAGTAGTGAGTGACTCAATGGATATTATTTTATACTATTATATGATATTAAATGCTTCCGTTCGGGCCCCATAGATATATATTTATCGGGTTTGGTGTCCATTTTGAATGGGTCATGCTAAATTTTGAAATGCGGATTTAGCGATATCTTACGGTAATAAAGTGATATCCACGAAGGGCGCTCGAATTAGGAGACATATTTGTGCCAATCGTGATATCCATTTAAAGGCTGACTCGAATCCGGAGACATATTCGACGCATCGTGGAAATATCCACAAAGGGCGTCGAATCCGGGAGAGTTATTAATGACTCGTGATATCACAGCACTCCGAATCACGAACTTATTAAATGTCGTCATTTCCGAAGGAGCACTCTCGAATCCGGAGACTTATTGACCCTATCGTGACATC
>CM045762.1:4929878-4992785 GCA_025200525.1 Camellia lanceoleosa | reverse complement strand
TGTTTTCATTCTTTAAGATTATGGGCCTTTGGCCATCGATATAAATAACTCGTTATGAAACAAAGTGCTACGGGACTAAGTGCTACATTGTGAGTCACCGCTAGAACGCGTGAAGACACCTCTTGAGTTCATACAAAAATTTACAAGGAAGCCAATTTACAAGGGCATTCTTAATGCCAAATTACAAGGGCTTAATGCCAATTTACAAGGGCATTCTTAATGCCAAATTACAAGGGCTAAATGCCAATTTACAAGGGCATTCTTAATGCCAAATTACAAGGGCTTAACGTAATTTACAGGCATTCTTAATGCCAATTTGCAGACTTAATGTCAACCTTCTAAGGGCTTTATGCCACCTTTCAAGGGCTTTATGCCACCTTCCAAGGGCTTTATGCCAATGTTTAAGGGCTTATTGCCACCATGATTAAGGAAGCTTATGCCGCACCATTCAAAGACTTCAAGCCAACCATTATGTTCAAGGCATTATGTTTCAAAAAAGGCCTATAAAATTAAACAGACTCGAGACAAATCATGTGGACTTTGCATTGTATGCTCGGTATATGTTTTAAGTTTGATAAGCATATGTTTTAAAGATTGATAGGTATATGTTTTGAAGCTTGAAATGCGTATATGTGAAGCTTAGTAAGTATATGTTTTGAAGCCTAGTAAAGTATATGTTTTGAAGCCTAGTAAGTATGTGTTTTGAAGCTTAGAAGTATATGTTTTGAAGCTTGGTAAGTATCCAGGGCCTTCGCCACTATGTTAATGGGCTTCATACCACCATGATTAAGGGTTTGTGCCACATTATACAAGGATTTTTAATCCAAAACATTATATTGAAGCCAATATGTTTCATGATAAGATCTAAGTCTATAATGAATAAACAATTGACTTCGTATTGTGAATGTTTGTATTAGTATCACAGTACATGTTTGAAGCTTTGAATACCGGTTGGAACTTTACTTGGCATTGTAGAATTTAGAAATTTCATTTGTCCTTTCGGCGGTGGAATTCCCTTTCGGCGTAAAATCGATCTCCCGGCATTTTTGTTAAATTATGCAGTCGCTCGGCGACCAAGGTGGCGCTCGGCGGAGACCCTAAGAACATTTGAAAAGTTGCATTTGGATTCGTATGTCTATCCTCACTTATTTCCAAAGCATGTTAGACACAATTTATGGTTCAATAAATATTGAAGCTACAAATCATATGTATTTCTATTATACAATGTTTCAAGTTAAGCATTGTTTTATTTATGTATTACTATTCATGAGCTTGGCTCACCCCTCATATATCTGTTCTGTAGGTAACCAACGAGAAGGTCGATCCCTAACCAGGGGCGTTCGTTCCTTTTGTCAACCTTTATGAGTCCGAGGCACTAAGCGAGATCACTTTCCGGTTTGTGAAGCTTTGTTAAGACATTGTCTTGTTTTTTTTTATTACTCATTTAAGGTTAAATGTACATGACTTCAATGTTTTTGTATATGCTAATCTTAGAAATTTGCGTATATGTATATCTATATGATTGATGCTCAGTATAATTTTGGCTTTGTGGTGGTTATTATAATGTATGTGATGCATGTGATCTGGCATATTAGAGGTAGCTCAATGGAGTTTGTTATTATGTTAAATTTTAGTGCTTCGCCAAGGCCGGTATGTTATGTATATTAGATTACCAATAAGTTTACGAATAGGTCATGCGAAACCTTTGAAGGCGGGTTTGAGGCGTGACAGTTACTCATTGCCCGACCTCAATAATCAATCAACCTCTTCAACAACAAAAGCATGCTCCATGATTAAGTCTTAAACTTTTACGAATGATTGGCTTACATTTTGGATCAACGTTTAAGTAGTCTTTGGGCCTGAAATGGATCCATGGCATCTTGTATGGTGTCCATGCAAACACGTTGAGGTTACGGTAAGAAGGATACAAGCTCATACATCAACTTCGTTCAGGAAGTCTTAGATCATGAAGAACTTGTCAGGACTCCCATCAATCTCGACCCGATCTAGGTCTTCAGTTGCCTTTTCATTGGGGATCTTCCCAATGTTCTCGAGGCTCTACCAATCCAGTACTTCAATCCAATTCACTTCTAGTTCCTTAGGTCTCCTTGTAGCAACAACAAGGTATCAAGCCTGTATCGATTTCTGAAAACCCTGAATTTGTTCAATGCCATACTCAGACGGAAAATGAAGTAATTCGTGGTAGGTGCTTACGGCTTGCATGGTATGCAACCAAGTTCTTCCCATGATGAGATTGTATGGTGAAGGAAGTTTGACAACCATAAATTCTCGATCTCTTGATGCGGTGCTTGCTTGAACTGGTAGTGTGATTTTGCCCAAAGGATACTCGGGATTAGCATTGAAGCCGAATAATAGGTAATCAGTTGGCGACAAATCCGAGTTAGTGAATCCGAGTTTAACAAATGTTTCATAATACATTACTTCCGAAGTGCTTCCCTAATCAATGAGAACACGTTCAATGGTGAATCTATTCATGCGTAACTTCGATACGAGGGATCATTGTAGAGGAGAGTTACCCCAATCAAGTCGATTAATCGTCAAAACTAATCTTCGGTTTCATGGGGTCATTTTGCTCGTGTGATCGGCCTATCTGAGCTAGGTTGCAACAATTGTCTGATCTCGGTGATGGCGGTGAGGTATATCATGTGAATCACACCAAGTAGAGGTGAATTGATTAAGGCTAGCTCGTGTTCGATGGATTATTCTTTTGGGCGTGTTGCTCGGTCGGTGCGTCTTGTACAAGTTCCTCCGGTGGTCCTTCAATGCATAACAACTATGTGTCATGACCATGGTCCTTGTGGTACTCACACTACTTGTCCCTTCTTCTCGTATCGGGAGGTCCCATCATTTTGGGTAGCCATTTAAAGAACGGAAAGTCTTTAACTTTCAAAGTTATCTTCTGGCCGGCTCTCTGCTAACTCCGTGTACTTTTTGTTCGGCGTCTTGAGGCCTACTATCCACTTGATATTGTTCGTCGGTGTGAACATTGATCATTTGATCATGTGAGTCAAGCTTTTGTCTCGTTGCTTTGATTCCACGGTTGGGGCTCCTTGATGGCACAATGCTTATCAATTTGAACAATTCGATCGGTAGTCTTAACGGCTTTCTATCGACTTTAACTTGCAGGCATCGTCTTCCACCTTATAATATTCTTGACTTTCTTCATTAACGCCCAAACTTTTTTGGGGGTCTGCAATCGAAGCTGCGGAGAGGGCTATCGAATGTAATCCCATTTTAAAGGTGATGATGGCCATAGAGTCATTCTTGACGTTGTCTATCGGGTTAAAGCATTTCCAATAGCATGCCGAATATTCACGAAGGGTTTCTTCCGGTCTAATTTGCATTGCTTAGAGAGAATCGGCTTGCTTTTGCTGGATTTCATTGGTGATGAATCTTGCCCTGAAGGACTTTTGGAGTTGATGCATGCTTTCAATCGATGCCGGCTCCAGTTTATAGTACCTACTGACGGCCAATGGTTCTAGACTGCTCGAAAACATTCGACACATGAGGGCTTTATCGTCAGCATGCAGTGACATCGCTTTTTTATAACGACAAATATGGTCTGTGGGGTCTAATTTTTGTCATATAGGGTGAAACGATGGTACTTTGAACTTCTTGGGTATACTTGCCCTTGTAATTTATCGCACAAAAGGGGTTAAGCTTGTCTTCTTCATCCGAATCATCACTTCTTCTCCTCGCTTGTCCGCATTTACTGAGACTTCCTTTGGATGAGTTTGGATACATCAACTCGTCCCTTCTTTACGGGTTCGGGGATGGGAGTCGAATCATTGTCATCATCGTGTTTCCGAAGTTGACGTCGTCGATCATCCTTCTTTCCTAAAGGTCGACCCTAGTCGTGACATATGGCCTGCTAGGATTTGGCTAGCTCCAAGGCTAACTCTTGACGCAGGCGCTTGTTCTCAGCCATCATGTTTTCCAAACGCTGTTCATTTTGCTTTGCTTGATCCATGACTGTCTGTATTGTCTCTTGCACTAATGTTGAGGAAGAGGTCTAGGCTACGGAGTCGAAGTTCAAGGCCGCGGTGATATTCTTGATCCAAGCATGTTTCTTGGAGTGATGTCATCTCTTGGCGTAATGTCATCGGCGACTACCGAGGATCATCTATTACACCCGCCATAGATGTGCTTGAGTATTTCCACAGACGGTGCCAATTATGGAAAAGTGGATTTGGAAATACTCCAGGATCTAGTCAGACGTTCTTGATCCTCTAATTGCTACATGAAAAGAGATGAACACTCCGATCGGGGGTGTCGGAATTAGCACTCCGACGGACAAGTTAGTATGCTTTCTAGTTTCTTTCTATCTCAAGTTATTTTATCTATTCTCACATACCTTTCTTTTGTTGACATTCCTGTTTTTATATTACCCTTTAGGCCCATGAGTGGGGCCCACCTCGCACATAATGGCTTATTCGGCCTTCTAATTGCGTGTTGGTTCTCATTCGGCTCTTTATATGGCCGACTATACTCGACCTTAGATTATAGCCGAATCTACTTCGGCTAGATGTCTTCAACCTTGGCCTTCTTTAACACATGATTATTCGGCCCCCACAGTTAGTGTTAAGAAACATTCAAATTAGATTATCTTATTTATAGATGTTGTATGAAACTTACGAATCACCGTCTTGTTGTGTAGCATTGTTGACTTATTGAAAGTCATAATTTGTGTTTTGTGAGTCTATCAATTTGAAAGAGGGTTGTGATTGTGCCTCTCTTTCTAGGCAAGCTTTCAAAAAATTCTCTACATAATCTTGCTGTAAAAAAAAATAATTTTTATATAACAGAGAAATTTACACACAAATTAATGGGATTCTATGAAAATTATTATCACATAAATATTATCATGGATCAGAGAAATTTGCACTCATTATCAATTGTTTTGCATCTTTGAGATATTTGTCCTAGACAAGCAAGGTCTAGTGATTTCCATCTGTTGACTTCTCATTGGCCCCGGTATTTATTGGAAAATGAAGAAACTTGTAGTTCCTCCATGCGGTTTGAAGATGCTTGTCAAATAATAAGACTCGAAAAGTTTGATTTTCCATCATCTTGATGAAGTTCTGCAAAAAATGGTTATGAGAAAGTTAAAATGACATGAATTTCATAAATGTAGACACACAGAGAAATTTTAAATGCAACACAACAAGCTAGAAAATTAGACTAGTGACACAACTAGCATCAAGAAGTATCTTAACAAGAGAAATTAGTAAGTAAATTCCAAAGAAAATCAAATAAAAGAGTAGTAACATACCAAGCTCGTGCATGTGAAAAAAATGAAGTTGGTTGTTGTCCTTTTCTCCTTTGGTCAGCAAATAATATCTCTCTATAACCATCAATAACTGGAAAAATATCATTTATAATTGTAACATTGGTTCATAAAGGCTGATGGAACATCGTAGAGAAATTTAATGAAAGACTTACATTGTTGGCAATTTCTTTTTCCTTTGTTAGGTTTCCGATATCCTCAAAAGTAATTAGATTCAACTCACTTGTCCAGATTAAAACTCTACAAGATGACAAAGAAGGGATTTAATAGTTGTTAATGCAATATAATTTAGTAAATTGTTGTTTGTCATCTTCTATTTTATTTGTTGTATTTACTCTAATCTAGACACATTTGATATGTGCTGTAAGACATCTTTGACATGTTCTTTTACCAATTTTGCAGCCGGTAGACTTTGTGGAAAAACCCAAGATTTTCCGACGCTTGTTGGTTGAGGCAAGACATAGTCATCTGCATCAAGTACTTCTTTGTCTTTGGTGGTTTGCTTTATTGGCTTTGCAGCTTGCTTTGAACCTCTAGTCATCTTTACAAGTTGGGGATATTGAAAGTCTGGATCTTGTTTTTCTTTCCTTTCTTTTGCCTTTAAATTCTTTATTATTGATGTAGGATCTTTTTTCACTGTAGACAGTGAAAATATCAGTAAAAGTTAAATTTCTCTAAAGTAACATATCATATTTCAATATGTAAATTGATTTGATTCAATATTTTCCAGTTACCATAGAATTTTGTTTTTTGTTTTGGTTGTTGTTTGTGTCACTTTTTCTTGTTAAGTTATTGGTTGTTGTTCCACTTCTATTCCAACTATACATTGTGAAAATCAAACAAGCTCCAAAAATCAATATGGTCAGAGAAGTTACAAAATCTAAAGAAAATTATACACATATGGAATCAAATAGACAGAGAAAATCAAATAAGCAGCAGAAATCAAACTGGCCAAACTAGTGTGGTTAGAGAAATTTAACTTCTAGAGAAAATTACCATTGACAGGGAAAATTGTAATAAATAGAAATTTCTCTAAGTTATGTGGTTCAAGATTTTCACTGACCTTGGGGTTGAACTTGTGTTGGTGTTCTGTAAGGTTGTGTTGCTAGTTGGATGGATAGTTCTTGAATTTGTTCATACAATCTAGCATTTTCAGTTTCAAGCTCTGAAATTGAACATCTCAACTATTGAATTATTTTTTTTATCATCTTCTTTTTGAATCTCCAACATCCTTAGTTTCATTTGGTTTGTGTTGTCTCTTTCTTGAAGTTCCAAGTTATTTGATGCCAAGGTTCTTATTGCAATGTCCTTTTCTTGAAATAATTTATTCGAATTTTTCTCTTCTTCTATTTTGGATTTAGAAAGCATCCTTTGATTCCTCAGATTCTTGAGACTGATGCATTGTTGAGCCACAAATGCTATCATGATGTTGGTCCATCGGCTCATTATATTCTTCTTCATCCATTTCCTCATTGTTTTCTTCTTCCTTTTTCGATTCAGTGCCTTCATCTTCTTCTTCGTTGTCTTCTTATTCTTTCTGTTCATTTTCTTCTCTAACTTCCTCTTCTGCACTGCTTGCTTGATCTTCTTCTCTATTGCTTGCTTCTTGTTCTTCTGTGTTGCCTTTTCCTTCTTCATTCACTCCTTCTTCTTCAGATGACTCTTCTAATGTCTCCTTGAACTTGGCCAATGCCTTTTTTGATTCTTTCTTCTTATTTTTACCGAGGCAAAACTCCTCTGATAGATTTTTAACTAGCTCCTTGTTATCTATTTGTAATAGAAGGCTCTTTTATTAGAGAAATATTTAAAATTCATTGAGACAAAAATTCAAAGAAGCTAGATAAAATTCATCTAAATCATACTAATGGGAAACAAACTTCAGAGAAAATTGCATGGACTAGAGAAAATTACACACAAGGAGACATAATTTTATGGGTCAGAGAAAATTATGAAACAAGCAACATAATTTAAATATCAAAGAAAATCAAACAGGGCATATAAGTTAATGTTACTATAATTGTGGTCAGAGAAATTTGGATTCCAGAAAAAATTCATTACAAAGGCAGGAATAAACAGTGTTAATCAAAGAAGCAACATAAATTCAAATTTCAAAGAAAATTGATCTCAATCAGTCAAGGCACATAAATTATAGGCCAGATAAAATTACACACAAGGAGAAATAATTTTATGGGCCAGAGAAAATTATGAAACAAGCAACATAATTTAGATATCAGAGAAAATCAATCAACGCATATAAGTTAATGTTACTATAATTGTGGTCAAAGTAATTTGGATTCTAGAGAGAATTTATTATAAGGGCAGAAATAAACCAGTGGTAATCAAAGAAGCAACATAAATTGAAATTTCAGAGAAAATTGATCTCAATCAGTCAAGGCACATAAGTTATTCCATACAAGATGTTGCATCGCAGAGAAAATTTATCAAATCAAGCAAGGCACAAGGAGGGAAAGAAACCAATAGTCAGAGAAATTTTGGAATTTCACTGAGATTTCAATGGCAATAGAAATCTAACCTGTTGAGGTGTAAGAGAGTGGACTAGTGTTTTCTGCAGCTGTTTGGTCAAGCTTTGCAGGTTCCACTTGGCACATCTTGGGAATTCAGTTGTGTTACTGTTTTTTCCAGTCAATGACATTCGCATGTTCACATAGCCAATACTATGATAGAAATTGAAGTAATTAAATTTTTCTAAACACACAAATTTGTAAGTATCATAACTGTAAATTTGAATGGAAATTCTACTTACCAGCAATGCAATAACACACCTCGTAACTTTTTTTGCAATTTTGTGCAATGCTGTGATAGAATCTATCAATGTTGCTGTGATTGCTTCTGACCAATCATATTGCTTTATTGATTCAAGAGATTTCACGTACTTGATAAAAACCCACCCTATTGAATTCCTACTTGTTACAAAAAATAGGGTGAGATACAAGTACAAGGTAAAATGATTGCTACATCTTTGAAGTCAGTTGGTTGCTTGCCTTTCATTACTTTGACCAAGGCATTCTTAAGAACAGGACCAGTGAGCCTTGTGTCCTTTGGAAATCTTCACCTTATGAATGCAGTGTTTGGCTTTTTGAGTATCTTAATGACATGGCTCATTTATCACCTTGCAAACCAAAAATCAAGGTCATGTCATTGGTTGTAAAGGTCAAGTTCTTTTTACCAACTGTGAATGCTTTCATTTTTTTCATTGTAATGTTGGATTATTGCAACTACATCATCATCAGATTTCCTAGACTTCCTTGGACCCATCCTTCCAATGGTTAGAACTTGGATCAAATACCATAATGGAGTCTTTTGAAGCTCTTCAAGTTGGTTTGAATTGAATTTAAGTGTTTGAAAAAAAGAGACAACAGATGAGACGTTGGATCGATATTGAATACTGTAATGAGCTTTCTTTCTTTGGAGTTTAATAGGTTTTTTCTCCCTTAAACTTGAGTCTTTTGAAGTTGGAGTATTCATCTTAATGCTTGTTGCTTCATCACCTTGGACTTCTATTTTTTTGGCGAAGAGTTTGTGGTGTTTTGCTGCTTTTTGATCTAAGATCATAAGACTTAGAGAGTTTATGTTTCTTTATTGGTGTTTTTGGTGTTTTGCTGCTTTACGTTTCGCCATTTCTAGAAAATGAAAACATAAAGATGTCAACATTAAATCCCAGAGAAAATTGAACATGCTAGGAAAAATTGAACATGTCAGAGAAAATTACACATAAGCGAGAAAACTAAGGTGGCTAGAGAAAATTATAAATATCAAAGAAAATTAGACACTAAAAATTAAATGTCAGAGCACTAATAAACATGGCAAGCCAAAGAAAATTTTCATTCCACAATTAGCAAGATAAAAAAAACAAAGCAACGTAAACATACCTGTAGACGCGCCCCGTGTGAGGGCCTCCGTGCTACAGTTCGGACTCGATTTGTTACGGTTCTTAATCTAAACCAAAGAGTCCAAATCCGGCAAATCGTTTTGAGAAAACAGATTTTTGTAAAGAAGTGTCAAATATGGACTGCTTTGCCAGATACAGAGTCGCCACCTAAATTTTTTTAATGGGGGAATTTAGGAAACCCTGACTTGTTTGCCAAAGGCCACGTGTCCGTCATCACCAAAGTTGTCTCGGCTTGGAAACGTAGTTACGATTGGGGAAGGTCAGCTATGAGCACCCCCTCTCGCTTGATCCGAAGATCGGCCTCTACTAACCATGATATCCAATTTTGAAAACGTTATGTGTTCTTATTCTGATTTAATTAGCTAATCTTACTATGCGATGCGCACAACACAAAAGTATAGACTAGATCGCCTAATTTGGAACAAAGCATTGCATATTCGTTTGTTTGGAAAATGATCTGAGATTTGCTACTTGCAAGTAGGCTAAAACACGGATTTCAATGAGTTGTTCCAACTCAAACAATCCGACCTTCACCCACAGGCATTCAAGCAGTTTATATTACATAAGCATCTAGCCACATGGTAAGCATGCTATCATGTTAACATTCACACTCATGTGAGATGCTAAAACATAAAACACTTACAGTGTACTCCAAGCTAAAAACAAAGAACATGTTAGCAATCATGCATGATCCAAGTCCATGTTAAGGGGCTAATGCAACGCATACAAAATGTCACTAGAATAGGCTCGGCTAATCCTAGGATGGCATGTGGGATGCAACAAGTAGCACGTATTCAAGTTAGATTTGGAATACTATGTTGTTAGCATGATGCGCCGAGCCCGGTGCATGCAAGACAAATGTATGGATGCACGCATGCATAGCATAAGGATGCTAAATTAAACATGTCCTAATACTAACCATCAAAGCAGGTAAGTAAAAGGGAGAAAGAAGTGGGGGTTGGAAGACATGCACACACGCACCCACACTTATTACAATTTTGCCCTCGCTTGGAGGGACCGAAAGAATAATACAGATTTAACTAACCTACAAGCTAATTAAATATTACAGACCAATTAAACTAGTTAAGCAAATTAACTAATCTAATAAAACAGTAAACAGCCTCGGGAAGAGGGCCCAATGCAATGCGTGCTCGGCTCCACTCGGAAGTCCACTGCTATGCACAAGTTGCCTCTGTCTACACTGTTTTCCTTCTCTGATCATTGCAAAATTCCCAAGGTACACTCTATGAACCCTGTGGAATACCACCGGCCAAGGGAAATGATCACTAGCCAAAGGAAATGATCACCGGCCACTGGTTAAGCTATTGGCCACCCATTGTTGGTCGATCGGCACTAAATATGGCCGGCCGGCCAAACCTTCCTGCAGAATCCTGTTTTGACAGCAGCAGAGGACAAAACAAGGTATAGCAATGCATTCCAAGCAAATGTGTGCACCAACACATCCCTTATCATGTTTATGACTCAAAGGGACATGGTTCTCGGTTCTCGGACCACCAATCGCGCATTCCGATGTGTGATAGCCCAAGGAACCAAGTTGTGCATTTTGATTTCAAATGAAATGAAAACCAAATAAGTACAAAAAGGCCCAACCTCTATCACTTGATTTCAAGAGGCAAGGCATGCATGCCAATGCAATGCAACCTAGGCATGTAAACTAGGCATGCGATATGAACATGAAGGCAAGTAGGCTAGGCACACGACCTAAGTTAGCAAGCATGCAAGCAAAGCCAAAACTCAAGGCAAGCCAAAGATGTATTAAACTACACTTAGCAAAAAACAAACATGGCATGAATTAAATAACCAAAATCAGAGTCTTAGCATGTTAAAACAAAGCCAAAAACACATCTAGATGGCATTTAAATGGTCTAAACAAGCAAGCATACAAAGAGGCCAAACATGGAGCATAAGATGACAACCTTATAAATCATTAAAGGGATATCAAATGCAAGCATACAAGCATGCCATGAGGACTGAAATGATGCTATAAATGGTTCTAAGCCACTAAAATGATGCAAGGATGGCATGCTAGAAGGGCCAATGCTTAAGGCATACAAGAGTGGTTACATGGTAGCTATACAAAGCAAAACATGGACAACCCAAATGACCAAAAACAGTCCCTTAGCATACTAAAACAAGCATAAAAGCTTCACAAAGCTAGGTTGAAATCATGCTAGAACAAGGTTCAAAGCACAAAGCTTGTTAAGGCTAAAACATGGCATTACAAGACACATATGCTAAACAAGCATGGTGTACCTAAACCAAGTAAAAAAAGAGCTATATTATGACATAATAAACACAAATAACAGCTAAGGCATGGCCATTATACACTTAAACAAGGTGCTCACTAATGAGGCAAAAATGGCCCTTTTCAAGGACAACAAGGAGAGGGGGTGGCCCTCTCCTTCTTAGGACCTTAAGGCACCATCCTCACCACTGAAATCCCTCAAGATTTCAGTGGTGAGGAGGCCCAAACAATGTGGTCCCGAAGCTCACCAAAATAGCACAAAAAAGGGGCTAAACAAGCCCTAAGAGGGGTCAAACAGCCCCAAACAACAAAACACTCTTAAACAACTATTTAAAGCACTGAAAAACCAGGCTTTTATTAGTTATATACAAAGTCTAAAAATAGTTGCAAGGTAGGTTAAAAGGCTATGCAAAAATGGGAAAAAAGGGGCAAGATTCTTACCCTTGTAGAACCCTTCAAGGATAGAGCTCCAGCTGCTCTCCTTAGCTCAAAACCAGCCTAAAACCTCTGAAAATAGCTTCTTAGTACCTCAGTAGCTCAAGGAAAGTGTAACTCTAGGTGTTTGTGTCCAAAACTAAGCACAAAACACCTTAAGGCAAAAGAGAGAGGGAGATAGAGATAGATAGATACACTTGTGACCTAACCCTAACTCAGAGCTCCCTCTGTATTTTTTTGTAACCCTAATAGAGGGAGAAGAGGCTCCCTCTTATAGACAATCCCTCTTGCAAAGCTTCTAAAGCAAGCTAGTCAAGAGGGAAATCCCTCCATACACGTGTATGGAGGGGAGCAAAGGTGTATGCCAGCTAGCACAGCTGGCATAAAAATATCTACAAAAGCAGATGCACAGTGGTCGGCCGGCCAAAAATGAAATTTGACCAAAAAACATGGCCGGTTGACTAATAAAGGTGCCGGTCGGCCAAACATTTAGCCGGTGGCAACAAACCAGTGGCCGGTGGCCTCAAGCCATGGCCGGTGATGTGTGGGGATGGCCAACAAGCCATTCCTTGCCCCTTAAAGGCAAAACACAAGTGTTTGGTGCAAAACCAGACACAAAACAGTCGAGCCGAGAGATCCTGAGACAAGGCACGTAACCAAGACCTCCGGGAACTCAAGACGAACACAAACAAGGATGATCATCGAGTGTTCAAGCGGTGACGTCCAAGTCTTGAGAACGGTCAAAAATGGGGTGTCTACAATGCCACAGAAACTTAGAAAATAGAGAAACCAAGAATTGAACAAAATAAACATACCAGAGAAAATTTCGAAAAAAAAAAACATAAACCTAGCAAGCCAGATAATGTTAAAATGCCAGAGAGATTTAAAGACATAACTAGAGAAAATTAAACATGACAGACAGACACAAGGGAAAAAAGTAATGTAGAATATATGCAGCCACAATTAATTTTCATTCCCAGAGAAAATAAACAAAACAACATAAACATGACAGAGAAATTTTGAATAATTGCTAAAAATTACATATAGATATAAAATATAGCCAGAGAAAATTCAAGAAAGAAACATAAATCTAGTATGCACAGAAAATGAAAATGACAGAGAAAATTACACATTCTAGAGAAAATTAAACACGGCAAGCCAAAGAAAATTGCCATTCCATAATATGAAAATGCCAGAGAAATTTACAGACACAACCAGAGAAAATTAAATATGACAGATACCCACAAGGGAGAAAAGTGATGTGGCCAGAAAAAATTATAAATGCCAGAAAAACATAGACACAGACAAGAGAGTAAAATTACATATAGACGTAAAATATAGCTAGAGAAAATTCAATAAAAAAACATAAATTTAACAAGCACAGAAAATGAAAATGCCTAAGAAAATTACTTATTCCAAAGAAAATTAAAATGCCAGAGAAATTTATAGAGAAGAGAAATTTGAATGAATTGTATTTGAAAATTACACAGAGAAATATAGAGAAATTAACCATGCCAGAGAAGATAGGGAATAAACAGAAACAAATAGGGGAATAAACATGCCAGAGAAAATTCAAAGAAGAAACAAAGATCAAGCAAAAACCAGAGAAATTCAAATGCCAGAGGAAATTACAGATAAAATCACACATACATCTTCAAGAATAAGTTCAAAACTCAGAGAAATAATATTTTTCAAATTCATGTAACTTTTTATTACAAAATTGAAACCCTAATTAATGGAAGGCTAATATAATATGTAATTAACTTTGTTTCTAGAGAAAAACCCGTTGAATTGTAGAAAACTTACTAGGGTGAGGATGAAACCCTAATTACGAACTGATATGCCCTAAGATGAAGATGCAATGAGATAAAGATGAACTAAGATGACGATGAACAGTGAAAACGGATCAGAGAAGTTTGTGAGGAAGGAATGGAAAAGATTTTGGCAGAAGATAATGAAACCCTAATGTCGATAGTGAAGATGATTGTGAAACCCTAATTCTCTTGTTCTCTTGCTCATGAAGATGGTTAGATGTTTGGAATGGAACTCAGTCGTTGAAATCCAATTGAGTGTTTTCAGTTGATTTGTGAAGGGTATTTTGGTCCAAGAAAGAATTAAAAATGCGCGTGTTCTAATTGAGGGACCTGATGCATCATCCCTTTTTTTGATGTCCTCTATCCTCTAAATTACTATTATTAGGGACCTTAAAAAAAATGTCCCTTTATTTTACTATCTTATAATTCAATATATATTATATGATAATTACACTTTTATAGCACAATAGAAATAAAATTATCAAAATAAATAAATAATTTAACTAAATTTATTATATATAAGTATTCAAGTAATACTTTTATAGAACGATAAGGCTAAGATTATTAAAATAAATAATTAAAATTAAAATTAAAATCAATACTATTCCTTTGTAACACATATCATTATATAAAATATCATTACTTAATTAAAGTTAACTTCATTGTGATTTTATATCAAACATCATACTTTTAAAAATGATTTATATACACGTTTAGCATCCAATTTGATATTGATTTATTAAAATAATAGAATTCAATACTTTTTTTGTTAAATTTTTATAAGATAAATTAACAAATGTTGAATGATTAAGAATGCGGAGTATTATTAAAAAATAATGATTCATAAAAAATGATTGTGTATTTTTAAGGCACATATTGATATTTCTTGAATAATTTTTAAATAAATATTCTAAATTTATAGTATTATTGATAATGCACTTTCATGAGTTCTACCAGAAAATATATGCAAAAATAATTTGGTTAGAATAAAATTTTTACAGTTATTATGATGTGTCACATAATTAATCGGAACCCCCTTGAGAATTAAAATTATTAAGGTTATAAAAATTTTGTGTCCAATTCCCTTTGATGACACAGTTTATGATTTGAATTTATAATTTTTTATGCATCAATGTGAATAACTTTTATGATCTTACTGATATAAGCATAAATCCAACTCACCTTAAATACTTTTTCATGTAATAAAATACTTAAATATTCTTATATAAAAATATTATAATAGATTATAATCAAATATCACTTGACGTATAATTAAAAACTCGATGCACCACTTTAGACATAACCAAAAACATAAGAAATTAACAAAAACATTTTCGATTAATAATCAAAATAGTACATCGTGAGTTATAACCAAATCATAATTTGTATATTCTAGAATTTTTCGTTGCTGGAATTCATGTTTTTTTTTACAAACGAGATTTTAATTTCAAGTTGAGAATGCATCTTTTTTTTTTTTGTTGAATTTTGAAAGAAATTGTTTTTGTGAGCCTATTATACATAGGATCACACACACTGATAACAATTTTTATCAGTCATTAGCAAATCTATTTGTATTTAATTTTCAATTATTAAAATTTTTTACACAACATATTAAAATTTAAAATTAATTTTTTATCTTAAAAATAAATTTTTATGCATCGCATGAGTCACGTAATAATTTTCCTAACATCAAAATTTACAGCATGTAGTAGGACACCTTGGTTATGTTCATGGTCTCACCATATGGAAAGCAATCAATCCATCTTATTATTTCAAATGAAATTGTCAAATAATTATGTAAACTTATATACACACTAAGCAACTCAATTCAACCACAACAACCAACCGCCTTTGATGTTGCCGCCACTCACTCTAACACCACTGCCATTAAAACCACGACGCAGCTACCAACCCTCTACCATAGTTATAAAAAGAGTAAGAGGAAAATTTTAAAATGTTAATTAAATTTTAAATTTTTTGGATTATTGTACATACCAAACTATTTGATTAAATTTAGCACAAAAATTTTAATAAACACATAACAATTCTCACATTAGAAAATTCAACATTGAATTTGTAGTACTTAATTTTTAATTTTTAAATTTATCAAACAACATCCAAGTATATAGAAAAAGAACAATAGAAAGACTGATCAAAAAGTGACACTAAGCCTCTCGAAATCTACTACATCATGACTTTTTACATATTTAGTTGACTAAGACCACTCGAGATGTCTTTATATTGTTTGAGTAATTAAACAATCTTTTATGATCTCGCTAATTCTGTAAATTATAAAGAGATTTACTTGAAAAAGAAAAGAAATTAGAGGAAATGAGTAACTGAATAAAGGAAATGAGAGGTGGGGAGGCAAGGGTGGCGAGAAGATGGGTGAAATGGGCGTACATAAGAAAAAATAAAAATTTTGTCTAGTTCATGTAAAACGAAGGTAGATTTACTTGAAAAGGTGCATTTATAAGTTGACAATTTTTTAGCCCCAGGGGTCAAAATGTAACTTTACCATTATCATGAGTTTTTTGCTTTATTGAACTCATATAATTTTAAAGCAAATTATATAAAGAAAAATGTCTCGTAACTCAAATTTTGTGGCTCAAATGGCCAAAACGACGTCGTTTTGACTATTTTTATGTTGTTCTGTACTCAAAACGACATCGTTTTGACCATTTGAGCCACTTTTGAACCACAAAATTTGAGTTATGTAACATTGTCGTTATATAAAACTAACCAATTTGATTTTTTAGGGGTCAAATTCATATTATTTTATGAAATCATGTTTTGAAAATGTAATATTATTTTGAAAATATAACCCCACTTTAACTTACTATTATACTTGGAAAAATAGTTGTATCTCAAAAAGAAATTTTAATTATTATTTATACTTACGTGCGATATACAATTCATCTAATTAAGTGCTTTTCAAAGTAGATGAATTTCTCTATTTACATTATTTCAGCTTTATAATGGAATCAAATTATGAATACAACATTTGAGAGGTTCAACAACCAAGGGGGTGATGAAGAGAAACGTAGAGAATAAAAGTTGATAAACATACAAAATTAAAGAGTAAGAAAAGAGTAAATTATCTAAAATAAAAAATCATTTAAATCTAAATAAAAACTATTAAAAAGTGAAATGTATAAATTTCAAAGTACCAAATAGAAGTGACCATTTTATTACTCACTATTATTAATATGTATTACTTTCGATACTTGCTAGTAGGGCTGCAAACGAGCCGAGCCGAGCCGAGCTTTAGTGTGTTTGGGCTTGTTTATTAAGATTTTAACGAGCTCGAGCTCGAGCCTGGTGAATAAAATTTAACCAGAACTCGAGCCGAGTTGGCTTAGGCTCGACACGAGCTCGAGCCTGTTCACGAACCTTAACGAGCCAAAAAATTTATAAATTCATACTTGCATGTGAGACTAAAGTTACAATTAAAACTTTGATTATACAATTATATATACAATATATATAAACATACTAAAAAAAAGTCCATATTTTACTAAAATAATAATATTTACTACCACTATTATATAAATATACTATCTATAGTTAAGTATTATTTACATTTATATTTTTTAAATATATAAATAGCATATTTCTCTTATTTTTTATACATAATTTTATATTATTTAATATATAAATAATAAATATTAAAGCGAGCCGAGAAATGAGCGAGCTTTAGACTATTTGGGCTTGTTTATTAAAAATTTAACGAGCTCGAGCTCGAGCTCGAACGGCAAAAAAATTAACGAACCGAGTTCGAGGCAGCTCTGTTCATTTGCAGCCCTACTTGCTAGTATCGATTTTAGTTATTACTACAACAGCAACAACAAAAAGAAGCTACAAAATTGTCTTTTAAATCAGTAATAAGCTATCAAATTAATGGAACAAAAGACAAATAAATTCCAAATAATAAGCCACCTTAAAAGCAAGGTGGCTTTTGCAATAGAAACTTTATCAACTACATTGAAATTGAGCCTAACCACCATAAAGTTGAGAGTGTTTCTAAATAGTCCTGCCAAATTTCTCACTACACCCACATGTTCATAAATCTCTCATACTTTGAATCAATTTCAAACAAATTATGAACAAGAACCTAGAATACATAACACTGCTGGAGACAAAAGACAAACTAGTATCTTCCATAAATTGAGATTTAAGATTGATTACACATAGGAGACTTTCTTTTCGTATCTAATAATAATAAGCAAAAGACCATTCATCAAAATATGATCTTAAAATGACAACTATATTAATACTAATAGAACCAGCTCGGAGAAGTGCGGAATAGTAGAGCATACAAACCCCCACCTGCAACTGCCCGGTTACTCCAAATAGCCCGTTGTTGCCTTGACTCAATCCAATCCTCAAAGCGGAACTTTGTACTTCTCATTTCTGAAATTAAGAGGTGAAAACATCATGAAGCATGTGAATGAAAACAACTACCTCACAACACACAATTTGGTGTCAAACCAATCAAATGAACCCCAATAGGTTAATTTGTGTATAAAACTACACCACAACACACTTTGGTGTGTACACTAAAAGTCTTCAGTACAGAACTTTTTCATGTTTGTTGCATGATAAAATCTAGGTCAAACTCATCATTTCGATTACATAATATAGTAAAATAGAGTTACCAAAATGATAGTACCCTACACTTGACATACATACAATAACATGGAACATCGGTTGCTTCTAATTCTTTGCTTCATTGTTTAAGTATAAAAGATGTACACATACATTTGATCTGGACTACTATCAAAATTAAATTATCATATAGGTATAAAATTATCATGAAACAAATTAAGTTCTATAATCTCTGGTGGAAGAGTTTCATAAACTTACCTCCCAACAGAGTTAGAATGAGTTCCTCCCAGTGTTCCGATCACCACCTATTTTGTCATCAAAGAAGCCATTACTGGGTCGGGTTGAGCGAAAATCACCAAATCCACCAGAACGACTTGAACCACTGTCCCCAAAACCACCCGTCCGACTGGAGTTGCCTGAGCGGCTTGAGCTAAATCCACCAAACCCACTGCCTGATCGACCTGAACCAGATCCACCAGATCCAAAACGGCTGGAGCCAGGTTCATCAAAACCACCCCCACGACCAAATGATTGACCACCATATCCCGTAGAACGGCCAGATCCAGCACCACCATAACCACCAGAACGACGAAAACCTGAATCACCAAATCGACCACCACCTGAACCTCCCAAAGAGCCGAAACGGCTGGAACCCATGTCACTGAACATGCTGGTTCCACCCGCAACAGCAATCCTAGGAAGCTGATATCAAACAGATTACATAGAAATTAGTCTAATATAGCTCTTAAAGATGAATGTACTTTAGCATTGATAGAAGTTAAAACACACACATCTGCACAGAGAAATTCATAAACTACAAAGAAAGGGAACAATATTTAACTAAATTTCCTGCAAAGATTAGTTACCGCAAATATCAACACACCAGAAAATAAAAGTACTTGGACTGAGATTTGGGCCAGACATGATCCAAGAGGAATAATCTGCTCGCTGCTACAAAGCACATTCACAGCACTGCAAGAACATGTTCTCTATTTCTAAATAAGTAGTGTGTGTGCACCCATATGCTCATAAGGAACTACAAGCCATCAGCTCGACAGCATTCTAAAGCTTTCAATCGTCCAACCCAGTCAAAGAATTCTGCCTCGTGACTTGCTAGCAAATCAGACCCACATTCGACACTTTTTTTGGTTTTATTTAGTTCAAAACAGGTTAAAAGAAGAATGCCTTAACACATACATGTACAGGATACTTAATTATAAATTAGCATATTACCTCTACAAATTTGGATCCTACATCCCGCTCAATAGTCTTGACATCCCTCATTTGATTTGATGAGTAAATGAGAATTGCACTTCCCTTCTTGCCAGCACGCCCTGTTCGGCCAGATCGATGCACAAAGATCTCTGAAGTGCTTGGAAGTTCATAATGTATAACCTGCAGAATAAAAACAAGTCTCCCATTGGACCACAGAAGAAAAGATAGCGAACACACAGTGGTATTGATGACAACAGAAGTATGAAAGCTTGCTGCATCAGGAAAGGGTAGTATACTCAAAAGCCACCTTTGGTACATTATGGAAGATCTCACAAAGATCAATGAGCTCCTAAAACACCTTTCATAAGGCTAACTTAACACATACGTAATCCCATATGCTGCCGGAATCCAAAAAGGGCTTCAAATCCCATTGGACAATCAGAAGATAAACACAAATATTTGAATAAGAAAAATTAAAAACAGGTTCACAAGATATGAAATAACCATTAACAACAAGAAGGAACAATAAATAAAATTTCAAGAACAAAACTCACCAGGTCAACATTTGGTACATCAAGGCCACGAGCAGCAACATCAGTGGCCACTAAAACATTAAAACGACCATCTCGGAAGCCCGAAGAGTTCTTTCCTCTGATTTTGAGAAATATCCCCATGTAAAGCTTCACATTTGAAACTTTTTTGCATGGCATATGCCAATCTATCAGCATCACGCTTTGTTTGAGTGAAAACAATGCATTTACCTCCTTTCGCATGTTCCTAAGAGACAAATTGACAAAGGTACAAGTACGTAAAATTCAATAACTTATTCCTACATTTGCAAGAAAGAAACAAAATGAAGCAGCACAAAAATCAACATAGTTACCAGATTCAATATCAATAAATAACCTTTGGAATCATACCGTTATGAGAGGTCCAATAATTGATGGTTTCTCAAATATCTCCGACGAAATTGCATATAGAGAAATTCCATCTGCCAGCTTCTGAACAGAATCTCCTACCTGCATCACAAATTCCGCACAAGTCAACATTGGTAATTTCAAATTATGATTTGTTTCCCCTCTTTCAGACGTAATACTGTAACTTGAGAGAGCACTAACATTAGTACCAACCATTTCAAATTACACAATAAAGCAAAACAAACAACCAGAAATTCAACACTAATAAAAATTATGCAACAAAATGATAATTACAATTACTAGTATTTTTACTTAAATTATAGGCCCCAGGTTGTTGAAATAAGTACCAAAGTCATCATGAAAATTTTATAGATCATTTCTTCACCTCTAGATTTTGAACATAATCATAGTTGCATATGATGTACATCACAGGAACACAAAGTGAACATTAAACTTAACAACAAAATGCCAAACTTTACCAAAGATGGTGTAGTAAGATATGTCAAGGAAGAAAGTATAGTAATGATGAAAACAGATAGTTAATACAATTAGTAAGAGATGAACAACAATAAAGCAAACCCGCACACTTACAAGATCAATTGTTAATGGATCTTTTAGATACTTTTGGGTAAGTTGCCTTATCCAATTTGGCATCGTTGCTGAGAACAACATGCTCTGACGTTTCTTTGGCAGATGTTCTAAGATAGTCTCAACATCATCCGCAAAGCCCACATTAAGCATCTGATCAGCTTCATCAAGAACAAGAAACTGAATTTCAGATAAATTCAAAGCGCCTCTCTTGATCAGATCAATAATCCGTCCAGGGGTACCAACAACTACATCAACGCCATGGTCAAGCTGACTCATTTGGCGCGAGATGGGCACACCACCATAAACACACAGTGAATCCAACTTGGGAGCAGACTCATAGAATTCCTTCTCAACTTGACGAGCAAGCTCTCTAGTTGGCGCCAAAATCAATGCCAAAGGATTCCTTCCACATCTATATGTTAGCAGATCAGAAACTTTTTAAAGCGTGAAAGAACAAGCTTGGTAAATACTGAAACTGAAATTCAAAAAAAGAAATTAAAGTAAAGAATATAAAATCACAGATGATACCATCAATCTACCATACCCCCCTCTGCCTAATGAAAATACAATCAAATAAATCTTTATGCAGCAAAATTTCAAAAAATCAAGTTGATCAAAAAGTGCTATTGAAGGCCACAAACCCATGCTTTTCATTGTACTGAATGATTTTATCCATGATGGGAATTCCAAAAGCAAGGGTCTTCCCTGTTCCTGTCCTAGCACGACCTATCATGTCACGTCCCTGCATGGCTGGCTCCAGCACAGCTCTCTGCACAATGCAAATATTTAAAAAACAAAATGTTTCAGTATAAATACTTCGTACAATGGAATAATAAAATGGGAAAATTGCAATTCAGTACATGTTTCTAAAACAAATTTTAAATCAGTAGTAAAGTTTACCAACTTTAATAATTGAAGTGATAAACTTTTCCATGACTTTGCAATTTCCTCTCCCCCCCACCCCACATCTTATAACTGATTTGCAATTTCCCCTAATAAAATGATGAAGCTGAACTCTACAAAAATGATGGGTTCTGATGGTTTGAAGTAGAAGAGAGATTACAAGTTGAGCCAAGTCACGTCTTTTTAAGTAATTAAAACACACTGCACCATGAAAATCATAAACATTTTGCAAACAATTATCAGTGAAATTCCATCAAATTAGAAGCTTCAATAAATTCTCATCATACAAAATCTTCAACATCCTTCATATACACAAAGAAAATACAACCTATGCTTTCTTTCTCTATGAGATATAATCAAGATCAACAAGTGCAAATCAAATAAACAAAAACAAAAAAAAACACAAAAAACCCAAGTTCTCTTTATGAGATATATACACATATATGGGAATTACAAAAACAACGTAAAGAAACGCAGACCTGAATAGGGAAGAGCTTGGTGATGCCCTTCTTTTCCAAAGCAGAAACAATCTGATCAGATATCCCAAGCTTAGCGATCACAAGACCATCATCAGACTTGTCGTCGTCCATGAAATCAGCCACGGCATACTCAGTTTGCATCAAAGGGACAGAAACCCTAAAATTCAAGGCCGACCCAGAATGAAAACTTCTTCGACCCACCACTCCACTGAACCAGTCGATTGAGGAAGAAGCATTTCTGGAAACAATGGGCTCAGATTGAGATGTTAGGAAATGAGAGTGTTTTCGAGTGTGATTGTGAAGGAGAGATTCGACGGAGCTCGTCAAGGCAGCGAGAGAAGCTCGCTTCAAACCTGATTTTCTCAAAAGCACGAGACTTGTTGACATCATCTTCTTCTATTTTGTTCTCGTGCTTGTTTACAGACAGAGAGAGAGAGAGAGAGAGAGAGAGAGAGAGAAACCCTAATACAGGCAGAAGAAGAGGGAGGAGGTTTTATTAGGGTTTAGTGAAATGGGGGAATCGAAGAATGAGAGGGCTATAGTTACAACTTACAAGGAGAGGCGATGGGGTTTACTTGGAAGATATTTATCATTGTATATAATTATAAAATAATAATAATAATAATAAGCTGGTTTGGTTTGAATATTTTGAATTAAATTTTTTTTAAATTAAATTTTTTAATTTTCGTATTTTTTTTGTTTTTAGTGAATATTTTTAAAATTTTAAATATTTTTTTTACTTTTTTAGATGATCATTACTTAGATATATCTAAAAAGTAAAAAATTTATGAAAAAATATTTTAAAATTTTAATAAATACATGAAAATATAAAAAATATACTAAATTCTCTTTTTTTAATTTATATTTTTGGTATTTAGTGAATTTTTAAAAGGTTTTTTTCATAAATTTTTTACTTTTTAAGTATATTTATGTTAGGTATGTCTAAAAAGTAAAAAAAAATTACTGAAAATATTTAAAAAATTCAGTAAAAATAAAAAAATACAAAAAACAAGAAAGTAAAATTTTTCGAAAAGTATTTTTAGAAAAGTATAACCAAACAAAGTGATTTTTTTTTTGAACCAACTTTGAGAAATTAGTCTGTTTCATTTGGTTTAAAAAAATATATTTTTAAGTTGAGTTTTTGTTATTTTTAATGAATGTTTTATATTTTAATAAAAAAAAATTTGTATTTTTTTAGATGAATCTAATTAAGATAAATTTAAAAAGTTTGAAAAAAAAATTAACTTACATTTAAAAAAAAATTTAAATAAATAAAAATTTAAACAAAAATCTATATGCATTTTGTTTAAATTTTTGTTTATTTTTAGTGAATTTTTACTATCTAACTATTTAGAGTGTTCGATATGCACTCCATTAGCCAACTTTTTAGCTTAAATAGCAAAAAAATATGTGTATATTTATCGTTTCTGATGAGCTAAAAAAGTCAAATGTTAGATAAATTTGTTGACAATTTTTCAGATGCATTAATTTTTTTAGCTTCTACAAAAGGCCAAAAAACCTCTAGAAAAACCAAACACCCACTTAATATACAACGTGCATGTTTGGTGTAGATTTTTTTGATGCAAATTACAGTTGTTAAGTTAAAAAAAGTTAGGAAAAAGATTAGTTCTTAATATAGAGCTCTGGAGGATTTCTAATAAGCTAACCCACACTTATGATGTGATGTTTGTGCTTTTTTTTTTTTTTTTTTGAATAATGTTTAAAAGTTTTAATTTGAAAACTCTAATGTAATTTTAATGATATAGAAAGTGTCTATGCGAAGGTGAGACACACGCTCCTCTCTCTATCCCTTTCTATTCTTTCTCTCTTCCACCTCACTAAAACTCCATTTAGAGCTCTAGTATTAGAGCTATGTATCATTACTTTTTTTTTTTTTTTTGGCAAACTTCACTTTATCCCCCATGTGGTTTGTGAACTAAAACACACACTAATTTCTGTTAACAGAAGGTGTGAATTTACCTTTATGCCGCTATCTTTTTCCTCTTCTCTCTTTTAAATTAAACATGCAAATATACATATATATATATATATATATATACACACACAACTATTTTCTTTCTTTCTTCTTTCTTTTGAATTGAACCTGCACATATATATAGATATATACACATATATTTTCTTTTTTCTACCAACTCTAACAAATTTCAACTTTAAAAAATTTTGATTGATGCAAAACACTAGGGTAGCGTTTGGTAATACTTATATTTTCAGTTTTTAGTTTATATTTACAAAAATTTTAAAAACTGTCATAAAAACTTGTTTGGTAAATATTTTGGTTTATAAACCAGTGGTCTCAGTTTATAAATTTGGCCAAAATTTGTAAATTCAAAAAATGAGTTTACGTTTTTAGTTTTTTTTTTTTTTTGACCACCCACCACTCGCCACCACTTGCCACTATTTTTCACCACCATCTTCCGTCATCACCACCCTCCACCACCGTCTTCTGCTGCTACCACCCACTACTGTCTTCCACCGCCACTTTCCACCACCATCATCTTCCGCCGCCGCCACCTGCCACCTGCTACCACTTTCCACCACCGTCTTCCGCTGCCGCCACTTGCCATCACCATCTTCCATCACTATCACTCGCCACCACTTTCCACCACCATCTTCCGCCGCCACCACCCGCAACCTACCACCACTTTCCACTACCGTCTTTTGCCGCCACCACTCGCCACCTGCCACCACTTTCTACCACCGTCTTTTGCCGCTACCACCCGCCACCTGCCACCACTTTCCACCACCGTCTTCTGTTGCCACCACCCACCACTACCACCCGCCATCGCCACCACCTGCCACCACTTTCCACCATCATCTTTCGCCGCCACCACCCGCCACCTGCTACCACTTTCCACCACTGTCTTCTACCGCCACCACCATCTTCCGCCACTACCACCCGTCACCACTTTCCACCACTATCTTCCGCCACCACCGCCTACCACCTGCCACCACTTTCCACCACCGTCTTTCGTCGCCACTACTCGCTACTTGCCACCACTTTCCACCACCGTCTTCCGCCACCACCCTCCATCACTGTCTTCTGCTGCCACCACCCACCACCTGCCGCTATTACCCATCACCCGCCACTCGCCATCATCGTCTTCCATCACCACCACTTACCACCACCCACCACTACCGTCTTCCGTCGCCACCCACCCGCCACCACCGTCTTCCGTCGCCACCCACCCGCCACCACCGTTTTCCGCTGCCACCATCCACCACCACTCGTCACTACCCACCACCCACTACACCACTACTCGCCATTTCTCACTTTTTTAGTTTATATTTTTTAAAATTTTTAAACATTTTATCCAAACCAAATGCGTTTGTAGTTTATGTTTTTCTAAAAATAAACAAAAACCAGTTTATAAAATTTTTGTAAATATAAACTAAAAACGTAAGTGTTACCAAACAGGCCCCACCCTATATTTTTCACATGTTAATATAGATTTAGCCTCTTACAATTTTCCAAATGTTGAATCCTAACCATATGTTGAAGAAGCTCGAGAGAATGACTGTGTATCCCATGTTATGGTGGAACAAATTCCAGAGATACCTATACTTGTGGTCCTTGCTAGGTTGTAGAAGTAGAGCAGTAAACACAAAAACAAAGATTTGTTAGCATGATAGGTACACACTAATTATAAAATAATAATAAGAATTAAGAAGAACAAACAAACAATCTGAAATTGTTATATATATTCTGATAACAGATTTGTGGAGCAAAGCGCTGTAATACCTGAAGCAGTCCAAGGGAAAAAAGTATAATCCTAATGCCTAGATGGCAAGGGTGATGAATGCCAAAAGATTTGTTGAGAAGAAGAAACGCAGTTGCACCTCTTGCCAAGCCGATTATATAGGCTGAGAGTTGAACAACAATATAGAGGTAGAACCATAAAGGGTTCGCTACTGGTCCAACCGCCTTCAAATATCTTGCCACCAAAAGGCCAATTGGCATCATAATGCCCCAACTAATTGTGTTGAGTACACCATGTAACTGTTAAATTTGAAAATCATTCACCATTAGAGCATTGTAGGAGGCTAAATCTATATTAATTGTAGTAAAGCCGTTGAGTAAACCTGTTAAAGACTAATTCTGATTTCCTTATTTCTTCATTGTCACAATTTTCTCCCCAAACACTCAAATTTTCCCAAATTACAAGCTTCCAAACCTCATCTTCAACCCACCATAAAGAGAGAAATTCTCATGACTCGAACCTACTCCTAAAAGTTTGGGTCATAAGCGGCCAGTAATCCGTGGATTACCGAAGGCCTCAAACGAACGTACAAAATATTTATGTTAATGGGGCCATAACAGAAGCATATAATGAGAAAGAGTCCATTGAGCTATGCGTACATGCCATGATCAGAGACATACATATTATATCTCACATCACACTTCATGTCTTATGCCATAACATTTATACACATACATTATATATACATAACCCAGAAGCAAAACTTATAACATCATAGACTATACAAAACCCAAAACTTCTCAAGCTTGGCCAAAACACCACCAGAGCCCCAACGTAGAGGTGCAACTTGGGTGGTTTTATAAAAGGCTAACTCCAATGTGATCTCTAATGTGGAACTCCCTGATGCTTACCTACATACATACAAATAAATAGAGTAAGCTGGAATCCCAATGAGTAATCTCCATATAAGGGGTTAAATGAATGAACCTCATGTTTTATTTAATCAATATCAAGATCTTGACATATTTAAAAATCGTTTCGAAAGCGCATAGTATCAAATACCATTCATGATCCTTTCATAGCTTACCAAATAATGAAGTTCATACTTTTCTTTTAATCACATTTACAGAACGGCCTCGGGCCCAGCATATAATAAAACGGCCTCAGGCCCAACATATAACAAAACGACCTCGGGTCCAATATATCAAAACGACCTCGGGCCCAATCTTATATCAAAACTGTCGCAGGTCCAATATATAACAAAACGACCTCGGGTTCAATATATCAAAACGGCCTCGGGCCCAATCATGTATCAAAACGGCCTCAGGCCCAACATATAACAAAACGACCTCGGGTACAATATATCAAAACGGCCTCGGGTCCAATCATGTATCAAAACGGCCTCAGGCCCAACATATAACAAAACGACCTCGGGTATCAAAATGGCCTCGGGCCCAATCTTATATCAAAACGGCCTCAGGCCCAACATATAACAAAACGACCTCGGGTCCAATATATCAAAACAGCCTTGGGCCCAATCATGTATCAAAACGCAACATTGACACAATTTACCATTCATGGCTCTAGTACACAACGAAGAACATATACGTACAATACTATAGAAATTGCTCACCGTGATTTAGGCTTTAATTAACTTGCTGAATTACCATGTAGGACGATCGTCAAAGATTGACATCACACCGAATGTTTATAGCGGATCATCAGCTTATACAAAACATCCAAGACGGACCATAGACCAATAACAGTTGCTAAGGGTCAAAGCACATTTTCCCAATTTATCATAATCGTTGCTCAAAAGAAACTTATTCATTCTTACCCAAACATTCTTTTGGGAACTTGCTATAGCATAATTACTCTGATGATTTCAAGCATATCTTACCATTTCGGAAATGCTCGTCAAGGCACATAATTTATACAAAGCATAAGTTTCACAATTCTAGAGTTTTTCATATGAAAATCTTATACAAAGAGAATTACTCACGGTGCTTGGCCTGATGGCACTCCTTAATAACTCAGCCTGTAGTAACATAACCAAGCATAACATTTCAGAACACACAACTTTCAATTCACTCAATCGATTTATTCATTACATATCCGTTCAATCATTCCCCGTTCTTAAATTCCTCTCAAGTGTTTAATGCTAAACTTCTCTACATGTGATTCACGTACAAAGCTTATGCCACGGATGTATTTTAAATGGCCATAAATGTTCATGACTTAACTTAAGGTTTCCTATAACAATCTCATATGTTTTATATTGAAAATATCATGTTTACATATTTAAGGTTTAAGGAAATAGCAAGAAGCGAAAGGGAACTAAGTTAGGATAGAAAATGGCATGAAACAGTTAAAGGAAAATAAAAAGCCTTCACTACTTTGAGCATATCTATTTGTGTACTTAGAATTTGGATGTGACACCACCACCATTGGAAATTAGACTTTCGGGGCTTGAATTTAGGCTCAAGAATCGTCTAAAACGGAGTCCGGATGAGGGAGATATACTTATTTGACGTTACCGGGTATAAGCTGAAACAGGGTTGGCCACACGTGCTCCCAATTTGACCACTCATGCGGCCCAAATCCGCTCGAGTGGAAAATCCGGCCGCTCAAGCGCCCAAGGAGCAGAATAAAAAATTCTTTTTTCTTCATGTTCTACTCATACGGTGCCCGTGGCCGCTCGTACAGTCTGGGCAAACTTAGACAGTCCGAAAATGACGAAAATGAAACCCTCCAAACTCACATCCAACCCCAAATTCAAGCAAAGCTAATCCAAAAACATGTTATACTAGGATGATTCAAGGGTAATCACATATCAAACACATCAATCTTGCTTCAATAACAAAATCAAGGTCTCACATTTTTCATAACTTCATAAATTTCATGATAAAGCTTAAATACATATAAACATGGATGATCCTTCAACAAATCTTTGTTGTATGCACAATCTAGAGCTCATTTCATACATCAATCATAAGATTGGAGTTAAAACAAACAAATATAAAGAGATTTCTTGTATTTAGTTCAACCCATTACATAACCCAAAACCCTAGCTCAAAGTTTCCAATTCCCTCTTGATTTCATGCCAAATATGAGTTAAAGACAAATATTCTAAGTAAATTCTCATACCTTAGAATCTCTACCAAATCTCTAGCTTCACCTCTTCTTCTCTCTCTAACTCACCTTCTAGCAAAGCTCTCCCAAAATGATGAACTCAAGAACTAAAGAGATATATATAATATACGCTAATTAAACATTACGAATCGTAATTTTACGAAATTTCACCGCAGGCTCTAAAAATCATGCTAATCACAGATATGAAGTCGGTTTTGGTTTATCGTGCCTCTAAGACTTTCAATTTTTAGTTCAAAGTTCTAATTGCAACAGATTTTCCTACATTCAACAGATATAAAATCCAAAATCACATAATTCACATACTTAACTTGCAAATTCATATTAAACACATAAATATGTGTATAATTAAGCATAATACGGGTTGGGTTATCATAGAAATAGTAAAGAAGGAAGAATAATGGTATATTTTGTAAATTTGAAGGTGAATGGGGGGTAATTTAGTCTTAAAAATCAACTTACTCTTTTCTAGGCGCGTGAGCCTCACATTCCGTTAATTTAGATGGAAAACCTGACAGTGCGCTTTGGTCCATAAACCACATGGGGGTTATGTGGTGATTTTCGAATGTTAGAGGGGTAAACTGCACTCAACCAAAACCACAGGGGGGTAAGGTGAAGTTTGTCCCCCTTTTTTTTTTCATTGCCACATCAATAGAGCTCAATTTAGAGCTCTACTTTTAAAACTCTGTATCAATGCTCAAAAAGTTAAAGCAAATTGTTTGGTACAAATTTTGTAAAAGTGCTTCATATTTTACCAGGTCTTATTTGAGAACATGTTATTTTAATATTTTTTTTACTTTTTACAACAAAAAAAAAAATGTAGAGAAAAATAGAAAAAATTATGTAACAACTTATAGTGACTTTTGATTAACATTGAAAGTTGTCAAACGAGATTGTAGGAGATTGTGCAGTGAAATTAGAAATTACTTAAATATACTTACCCTTTTTCGAATATTTAAAATTATGCCACTATATATACTAAACTTAATTGTGATCTTCTCTCTTGTCAAGCTCCAGGCAATTTTTGGCATGCTACGGCAAGCTACAACGAAGTACATATGTTTCTATTTGTGTATATATATGTATCTATATGTACATGGCGAGGCTTTCTTGAATTTCGGTGAACTTGAGCTCTCTCGAACTCCGGGGAGGCTCCTTCTTTGTTCTAATCGGGGATTAGTTCAATGATCATCACCCCGAAGCCGTCCGACAATGCGAAGATCAATCCATGGCTGCTAGGGGTATAAATTTGGCCCGATCCAAATTCCACTGCAAGCTTAGGTGGCCCATGTCGGTCCTGTGGTTCTATCATAACCGTAACCTGCTCCTAGAGGTTAAGGTCATAATCGGCCAGTAATCATAAGATTATCTACGGCCTTAGACAAAACCAAACATACATTATAATAGTAAATGGGGCCAAACGGAAGCAGTCTTAAAAAATTTTGTCCATTGAGCTATGCTTACATGGTATACTGAAACATTTTCCACATATGTAATAATAACTCACACCATAAACCAAAATAAACATCTTGTTCATCCAGGATCATACAAATATATGGCCCCTATCATAACCCGAAACCGCTCCGGTAGGTTCAGGTCATAATCGGCCAATAAACATAAGATTACCTACGACCTCAAACAAAACCAAACATACATTATAATAGTAAAGGGGGCCAAACAAAAGCAGTATTAAAAATTTTTGTCCATTGAGCTATGCTTACATGGCATACCGAAATATTTTCCACATATGTAATAATAACTCACACCATAAATGTCACGACCCAAACCCGCCCCTATGGGTTTAGCATCAGAATCGCCAAGAATCCGAGATTACCAAGGCCCGCTAATGAAGAGAACAAGAATACAGTAGGGCATGGCGGAAGCCAATACAGTAAATAACAATGTCCAATGAGCTGTGACAGTCTGTATGCCAAAAAGATTTTTCATGCATTCATTCGTTCGGAACAGTTCAGTCTATACAATCAGTTACAAACATTCAGTACAGGGACCTAATCCCTATTAGCATTACGATGCAGTGCAAGACAAGAACGATCTATACTGAGACAATAGCAGTTGGGTGAAGCTAAGACACCGGCGATCTATACTCGGAACCTCGCAGTGAGGCACATAGGCTGGCTTGACAAAACGGGAGTAACCCTGACGCTTCTAGCCGCAGTCTGGTGCCTGGACACCTACATATATATATGAGCAGTGAGCTAAAGCCCAGTGAATAACATAATGTATAAAGAGGTTATGAACGAATGTCCTTACAGTATATTGAAAACAGTCGTTTCAATCAATTAACAGTTGTCCAGTACAGTAAACAGTCATATGTGGTACATCCATAAGCAAAACAAGATGCGATGCAATGGGTCTAAAAGACCAATCAACGATGGTTGATGGCCAATCAACCAAGAAATGAAGTGGTTCCAACAAGGGAACCGACAGAGATCTCTGTAACAGTATGTGGATTCAAGAGGTGGCTCCCACTGTAGCACTTAGTTCCGTGGAATCTAGAGGTGGCTCCCAGTGTAGCACTTTGCTCGTGTCGATGCTTGATCAAGATGAATAATGCTAAGGATGCCACAGTACCATTCAGAATATCGGACATACATTCATTCGTAAAAGATGTCGATTGACGATTTAGTTGATAAGCGATACAGATTCGCTCAATAGCGATTCGGTAAACGATGGCGATTCGATTCGAGAAGGTAAACAATTTAATACATAAGCAGTTCAGAAGATAATCATTTTTGAACATATCTTTACGATTGTTACTCACGAGTTACGGGCTACAGATGGCTAGAGCGTCTCCTCGGTAGGCCAACCCTACACAGTTAACAGATTGAACACACACTAAGCTACACAGTTGGGGAGGATAATAACTTAATCCCTAATTTGTCTTGGTGTGTTCCACAACTAAATCCTCATTAAGATGTCTTAAACTAGGCCTAAGAATGCCTAGGATGGGATGAGGATGCAAAGATGTTTAGAAAACATTTTCAAATTTGTAAAGGGTCCGCCGAGCGACAGTAAAGGGTACCCGCCGAAGCGTGAGTTCTTCCGCCGAGCTCTCAAAATATATCCGGATGCTTTCGAAAACCCGCTCGGCCTTGAATATCTCCGCCGAAAGACAAAAATATGCAACAAATTGCCGGAGTTGATTTCTCCGCCGAAGGCCAAGATCACTCCGCTGAAGGACGATCAAATTGAAATTCCAGATTTGAGTCCCAAGCTCAAAATCAAGTTTCAAAGCATCAAATTCGATCCCTTTGGGCTAATTTTCTGGAAAACACTTTAAAACTTAATGTATAACATGTTTCAAAGATCAATTTGAGAAATCAAAGCCCAAAGGTAGTTCCATTAAACACCATTTTGAGGAAAACTCCAAGAACAAGATGAACAATTTACATGCATGTAATCAACTGAGTTCAAGGCTTCAAATACTTGTTCAAATGAGTCATTTCTTCTTTAAACATGGTGAAATCATGGACTTTAGCTAGAACTTGGACATGCATGTGAAGATTTCCTTGAAATCAACTCAAAATTCAACAATGTAAACATGCATGAACTTAATCATCTTCAAAGCTTTAAATACAAGCTCAATAGAGCCAAATCTTTCAAAATATGAGGGATTCATGGACTTGCATATAAACATGAACATGCATGTAACAAATGTAACAATTAGCCATGAAAACATCTTTAAATTCTCAATACAACCATGCATGCAAGAGGTGAGCTTCAATTTAACATTATAAGCCATATCTTGGCTTTAATCTTTAATAATCCTCTAAACCATGCAAGGAGTGATTCAATTCATAAACAAGAAGGTAATTACTCTACCTTAGATCCTCAATCACAAGACTAGAAGCTCAAATATGCAAATACACTTCAAATTCTTCAAGCAAATCAACAATTTGAATTTAAGGCTCTCACTTCTCTCTCTCTCTAAGTTCGCTAGGCAAAGAGAAAGGCCGAACACATGTTTTGTTTTGAGTATAATAAAGCCTCAAGATGTGATATGGGATAAACCACTAAGTGGTAGAAAGGTAAATAAATCTAACTCTTGCCAACTAGCTTAATTTAATCTAATTTAATCATACCAAATCAATTTTCGATAAATATACCATAAAATCACATTAATTACGATGATCATAAATCACTAAACAATTTTCGCTCGTCACGATAAGACCTTCAATTAGCCGCTTAAACATGTAACCATGAACAGATAATCGGACGGTCAAACAGATAAACATGCAATTGAACAGATACGTCAATCGATTCACCTCAAATTTCGGATCATTCGTAATTTAATTCATTCCAGCTTATCGCTATTATCGCCTCGCTAATCGTAATCGTGGTTAATTCAAGAATTACTCGAATCAAGATGAGGGTTGTTACGCCTCCTCCTTATAAAGAGTTTGGTCCTCCAAACTCGAATCAATATAATACAAGAGATGATGCCTATCATAAGGCAACTTTCACTTTATAATGTATATAATCATATTCATAAATGTTCATGGCCCAATCTCAATCTTAGCAATGCACGTAATGTAATCGAAATCACGATAAGGATTGGGGCCCATAGCAAAACAAATTTTTTTTGCACAATGATTTTCAAGGACGCTTTGCATATGTTCATTTCCATATTCTTGCATTACATATGCGGTGCATTCATTAGCAGGCGAATAAAGACAATCGAAGCAGTCGAACATAAAGGCATTCTGATGAACAGACATGCTTATGGAACAGACATTATGTGGCGGTTATGAAAACCAAGACCATAAAGGAATCCCGAATCCGTAACAGAGCGAAAAGGCAGGTTTGAGCCCCTATGACGAGGCCTCCCAGACGGGTAACAGAAGTGCACAGATATAAGTTCCATAAAGGAACCTCCTGCATCGGCAAATAACATATATTACAAAATACCGAGAGTCACGAATACTTATCAAAGATTGAACAAGAATTCGATATGCAACATATAGCATTTCGAAACAAAACTTATTTCGTGACTTCTAACATGAATACAATTGTACAAGAGTACATAGCAAGAATAAAGACAAAGGACAATACAAGAATAAAGTAGTAACAATACAATACAAAGAGTAATGTCAAGACGTAATAAAGAATAAGATAAAGAGTGATACATTAACAAAGAATAATACTAAGAATAAAGACAAAGAATAGTATAGTAGTATTCACACCACTTATATCAAGTGCTTATCGGGTTATAGATTTGCAATCGGTCTCCGCTTCATAAGTAATTTCCGTTAAATTACTGAGTTTGAGTCATTTACTACAGAGTCATTCATTCGGTCTTTATTCAATTTGGTTCTCGCCCAAGAATCCATCACAATACCCAGTTATTCGGGAGTTATTGGGATATAGGCGATTTTTGTACATTACTCCCATAGCAAGAGGCGAGTTCTCAGAGTAACCATTCATTTACCATTTATCGCCCATTCTCACAGATTCGCCTCTTAGCACATGTCAACACGGCAAAGAAATATACGGATTACATATACTTTCAGACAATGAGTTTATGATCAAAACCATTGGTGGTTAACAGATCCCATCAATTTTGAAGTACAAGAATCACCAAAAAATCATTTCCTAGTCAAACCAGTTTAGTCAAAACGGTACACGGTAAGTAATCATATGGCATGTACCCGCTTCCTACGTTACAAGCAATAAGGTAATAGTTATCAATAAGAGTTTCTCAAATCAATTCGATGAAAGTTCGACTAGGTCATTTATGCAAGTCCCGTCCAATCATATCAAGTAAAAGTTCGCGCAAGCATCAAACATAAGTTCCATCACTTACCCAAAAGGGTTTCATTAACCCACCGCTCTATCGACGATCGATAACGCTTCTATTCCTATCATTTCCAGATGAGGCACATTAGTTCACACTACGGTCATCGCGTACATAGTCAAGAGTTTCACAATTAGTCCGAGTTCATCGATTGTTAAACTCATATCGAGTCCCACCATTACAGCTCATATCAAGCAAGACAGTCATATACAATGTGTTCCCCAATAAGTTTACAGATAAATGTACAGTATGCGCTTATTCATATCGAGAGGTAAGCATCACACCAATATAGCAATTTCCCAATGAATCTTCCATAAGGGTATATGGTATACAAGAATACATCACCCAAGGTTCTCGGTGACCCATAATAGTGAGTTGCCTCATGAGGGTTCCAGATCGTCATACAAATACTAACGATAGGCTCGCAGGTTTACTCAAACAAATATGTCAATTTTCTACACAATTCACAGCCTAGAGCTTATCATTGGGGTCTTTATTTCGTCATGCGCCCAGAGTCATAGTCCCAACTTAACTTATCAAACCAATTTATCAATCATTCTGAAAGCAAGGTACCATGTATGTGCATATTCGTAATCCACTAAATTCCAATACAGTTTCACAAGTTCAAGTACAATACAAATTAGTTCACCCGGATACAATAATTAAGGTAACAAGTCATACGCCTATGCAAATTCAATAACATCCTTAAGCAAAGGTAAGCAGATATGTACATAAGCAATCTTCATAATATCGGTAATCGTTAACATGTGATTTTACAGTGTTGTACATATAGTTCGCATCAACCGTAGATTTCAAGAGATTCATTATCCACAGTCTATTCTTCACAGTCCTAATGGTATTACAGGCATGGGAACATTTATATACAGGCGTGAGTTCCAAAATCAGTTTTCATGTAGGCATTCGCTCACAATTTATAGGTAGAAGTTCATCTTGACATGTCAATATGGGTTCTCAGTGTCTGTAGTCTCACCCACAAACAGTTAAGGACACTGGTAGAGTATCCTATTCATTCTCATGGAATTTACCGCACTTCGATTCAAGCAACGCTTTAACGTGATTCTAATCGACTTTCAAGGTCATTCTATAAAGGCATGAGACTCTATGGTTTAACATTCCACATATTTTATGGATCAACAACTCTCAATTTCCGAGATATTCTCATAGTTCAATTTAACATACGCATGTATAATTCGAGTTCAAGGGTTCGTTCATTCAATAATGTCCGCTAATACGTAGCGCTCAAGACAAACCCCGGTCGTATAAATTTATCAAATCACACCAATCATACGGTATTCCCATATTCAACAGCCTAAAAGGCCACATTTGACAGCTTCACAATCGCTTGTTGCAATGCGATACAAGGACCTAACGCAACAAGTTCTCATTGCTCACAAGTCCTAGCAGCTTCATAGTGTATAGTTCATAATTCCAGAGCTCAAGTAGTTCACCAATATGTCCGCCTATACCAAATTACGGAGTATACAAACCTCACACAATCGCTCGACAAGCAATTACATATAATCAAGGTAATACCCGTGTCACCATTTCGTTGTTCCGTGCTTTCTATTTAAACTCATGGGTAAGATTTAGCGGTGTTCTCCTATCCATGCCTAGACTAAGTTTCGATAGCGGTGGCAACGCCCAATAATATTTCCCACATATGGTACGGATAGGTATATCATTGTTCATATTGCTTCTTCAACCTTCATTGGTCAAAGCTATTCCCCGGGATTTTCCATTCACGGAGGTCATTCAATTACCGGTCATTTTCACTTTATGTTTCATTCTTTCGATTCAAATAACGATGTTGGTTTGGATATTTCAATAATGCTATGTTGTCTCGCATTAATACTCTATCCAGACATCTACACACTTTGACGGTTTTAAACGCCGATTCAACACACATCTAGGTCACGCCCACCTTCATTTCTTTTCTAGTCTTTTGTAGTCTGATTCATCGTGGGTGCCTATCAATTAGAGCTAGGTAAATTTTACCTCATATACGATCACGCTTGTATTACCTTACTCAAGTTGTTCAGACTCGTACTTTCCTATTTCAGATGTATTGGGGAAAGCATTTCAAGAGAACTTCACAGATTTTCTCTTCTAAACCCAAGTCTCGGCCAAGTGGTTCAAGACTTCCCTGAAATCGGTGGTTTCAGTTTATTTGGGTTTCAGATAGTGTCATCAGTTCATATTCAGCTTGGTTCAGAACGATGTCCGCCTTTATTCTCTCAAATTTTCGATTAAGGCCTCAATCATTCATTCTAGCCTCTAAATCCTCGATTAGAAGTTTCAAATTGCTCACAATCCTCACCCTTTCCTTGTTTACACACAAACAGGTGATTATCAATATAGGAAAGGTTCTTATAGATTTTGCATTTCATTTCATATCGACGTGCATACTTTCGCTTTCATTGTGTACGGTCACATGACCCTTTACTTTCACACGCTCACTTTCTTATACATTTCCACAACAAGATAACATTGACATTACATGTTATTCCATTTAACTTCTTTAAGTATGCATATAGGTTTCGCTTTCACCACATAGACAAGACGGTAATCATAAACATAAACAGCTTGCATACTTAAACAGCTTCATCACATTGGCATGTATTCACCATGTCATTGTCACACACACTTTTCATGCTCATGCAATGCCCTAATTTCTTTCTAGGACATCCTATAGCTCATTTGGACACGTAAAAGGTATAACTCGTGATTAAGTATCGCCTCGATACCACTGCCACGACTCCAAACCCGCCTATGGGTTTAGCATCAGAATCGCCAAGAATCCGAGATTACCAAGGCCCGCTAACAAGAGAACAAGAATACAGAGTACAGGGCATGGCGGAAGCCAATACAAGAATAACAATGTCCAATGAGTCAGGATACCAGATGCCAAAAAGATTTTTCATGCATTCATTCGTTCGAACGCTTCATTTATACAATCGCCATAAACATTCAAGACAGGACCTAATCCCTATTAACATTACAAGAAATCTGCAAAGACAAGAACGATCTATACAAGATAATGACAATGGGTGAAGCTAAGACACCCCGAAGCGCCTATACTGAACCTCGCAAAGGAGGCACATAGGTCTTGACAAAACGGAGTAACCCCGACGCTTCTAGCCGCATAGTGTGCTCGACACCTACATATATATATGAGCAGTGAGCTAAAGCCGAGTGAATAACATAATGTATAAAGAGGTTATGAACGAATGTCCTTACAGTATATTGAAAACAGTCGTTTCAATCAATTAACAGTTGTCCAGTACAGTAAACAGTCATATGTGGTACATCCATAAGCAAAACAAGATAAGAACAAGAGGGTCTAAAAGACCTAATGCGTTGATGGCCAATCAACCAAGAAATGAGTGGTTCCAACAAGGAACCGACAGAGATCTCAGAATAAGATGTGGATTCAAGAGGTGGCTCCCATCGTAGCACTTAGTTCCGTGGAATCTAGAGGTGGCTCCCAGCAGTAGCACTTTGTCTCGACAAGAAACAACAAGAATAAGAATGCTAAGGATGCCACAAAGACTATCTGAATATCGACATACATTCATTCGTAATGATTATCAGTAAAACGATTTAGTTCAAGAACAAGAAATAGCCTGCTCAATAAGCGCCTAAACAAAGGAGCGCTCACCAAGAAGGTAAACAATTTAATACATAAGCAGTTCAGAAGATAATCATTTTTGAACATATCTTTACACAGTTGTTACTCACAGAGTTCTGGGCTACAGTAAGCTAGAGCGTCTCCTCGGTAGGCCAACCCTACACAGTTAACAGATTGAACACACACTAAGCTACACAGTTGGGGAGGATAATAACTTAATCCCTAATTTGTCTTGGTGTGTTCCACAACTAAATCCTCATTAAGATGTCTTAAACTAGGCCTAAGAATGCCTAGGATGGGATGAGGATGCAAAGATGTACTTAGAAAACATTTTCAGAAATTTCAGAAAAAGGGGGTCCCCGCTCGAGCGGACAGGCAAAAAGGGTACCCGCTCGAGCGTGAGTTCTTCCGCTCGAGCGGTCTGCAAAATATACTGGATGCTCGAAAACCCCGCTCGAGCGCGAATATCTCCGCCGAAAGACAAGACAAAATATGCAACAAATTGCCGAGTTGATTTCTCCGCCGAGCGCCAAGATTACCCGCTGAAGCGACGATCAACTGAAATTCCAGATTTGAGTCCCAAGCTCAAAATCAAGTTTCAAAGCATCAAATTCGATCCCTTTGGGCTAATTTTCTGGAAAACACTTTAAAACTTAATGTATAACATGTTTCAAAGATCAATTTGAGAAATCAAAGCCCAAAGGTAGTTCCATTAAACACCATTTTGAGGAAAACTCCAAGAACAAGATGAACAATTTACATGCATGTAATCAATCGAAGTTCAAGGCTTCAAATACTTGTTCAAATGAGTCATTTCTTCTTTAAACATGGTGAAATCATGGACTTTAGCTAGAACTTGGACATGCATGTGAAGATTTCCTTGAAATCAACTCAAAATTCAACAATGTAAACATGCATGAACTTAATCATCTTCAAAGCTTTAAATACAAGCTCAATAGAGCCAAATCTTTCAAAATATGAGGGATTCATGGACTTGCATATAAACATGAACATGCATGTAACAAATGTAACAATTAGCCATGAAAACATCTTTAAATTCCTCAATACAACCATGCATGCAAGAGGTGAGCTTCAATTTAACATTATAAGCCATATCTTGGCTTTAATCTTTAATAATCCTCTAAACCATGCAAGGAGTGATTCAATTCATAAACAAGAAGGTAATTACTCTACCTTAGATCCTCAATCACAAGACTAGAAGCTCAAATATGCAAATACACTTCAAATTCTTCAAGCAAATCAACAATTTGAATTTAAGGCTCTCACTTCTCTCTCTCTCTAAGTTCGCTAGGCAAAGAGAAAGGTCAACACATGTTTTGTTTTGAGTATAATAAAGCCTCAAGATGTGATATGATAAACCACTAAGTGGTAGAAAGGTAAATAAATCTAACTCTTGCCAACTAGCTTAATTTAATCTAATTTAATCATACCAAATCAATTTTCGATAAATATACCATAAAATCACATTAATTACGATGATCATAAATCACTAAACAATTTTCGCTCGTCACGATAAGACCTTCAATTAGCCGCTTAAACATGTAACCATGAACAGATAATCTGACGGTCAAACAGATAAACATGCATTGAACAGATACGGTCAATCGATTCACCTCAAATTTCCGCTACCGTAATTTAATTCATTCCAATTATCAGTTATTATCAGTCTCAGTTAACGGTAATCAGTGGTTAATTCAAGAATTACTCTAATCGAGATGAGGGTTGTTACGCCTCCCTCTTATAAAGAGAGTTTGGTCCTCCAAACTCGAATCAATATAATACAACAGAGATGATGCCTATCATAAGGCAACTTTCACTTTATAACAGAAGTATAATCATATTCATAAACAGGTTCATGGCCCAATCTCAATCTTAGCAATGCACAGAACAGAATCAGAAATCACGTATAAGGATTGGGGCCCATAGCAAAACAAATTTTTTTTTTGCACAGTCAGATTTCAGTCAAGGACAGTTTCGGTTACATGTTCATTTCCATATTCTTGCATTAAGCATATGCGGTGCATTCATTAGCACTACTAGAGCAGATACAGAACATGTACAATGCAGTAATGATCTGACAGATGTATAGAGCAGATGACAGATTATGTAGCGGTTATGAAAACCAAGACCATAAAGGAATCCCGAATCCGTAACAGAAAGGTATCGGCAGGAGCCCCTATGACGAGGCCTCCCAGACGGTAACAGAGTGTGACAGATATAAGTTCCATAAAGGAACCTCCCAGACGCAGCAAACTAACATATATTACAAAATACCGAGAGTCACGAATACTTATCAAAGATTGAACAAGAATTCGATATGCAACATATAGCATTTCGAAACAAAACTTATTTCGTGACTCTAACATGAATACAATTGTACAAGAGTACATAGCAAGAATAAAGACAAAGGACAATACAAGAATAAAGAGTAGTAACAATACAATACAAGAGCAATGTCAAGACGAATAAAGAATAAAGATAAGAGTGATACATTAAGAATAAAGAATAATACTGAATAAAGACAAGAATAGTATAGTAGTATTCACACCACTTATATCAAGTGCTTATCTGGTTATAGATTTGCACCGTCTCCGCTTCATAAGTAATTTCCGTTAAATTACGAGTTTCGAGTCATTTACTACTGAGTCATTCATTCGTCTTTATTCAATTTGGTTCTCGCCCAAGAATCCATCACAAATACCCAGCCATTCGGGAGTTATTGGGGACATAATGCGTTTTTAGTTCATTACTCCCATAGCAGAGGCGAGTTCAGAGTAACCATTCATTTACCATTTATCGCCCATTCTCACAGATTCATCTTAGCACATGTCAACACGACATGCGAATATATTACATATATACTTTCAGACAATGAGTTTATGATCAAAACCATTGGTGGTTAACAGATCCCATCAATTTTGAAGTACAAGAATCACCAAAACAAATATTTCCTAGTCAAACCAGCTTTAGTCAAAACGGTATACGTAAGTAATCATATGGCATGTACCCGCTTTCCCTACGCTACAAGCAATAAGGTAATAGTTATCAATAAGAGTTTTCAAATCAATTCGATGAAAGTTCGACTAGGTCATTTCAGATGCAAGTCCCTGCCCAATCATATCAAGTAAAAGTTCAAGCGCAAGCATCAAACATAAGTTCCATCGGTTTACCCAAAAGGGTTTCATTAACCCACCGCTCTATCGACGACGGATAATGCTCTATTCCTATCATTTCCAGATGAGGCACATTAGTTCACACTACGGTCATCGCGGTACATAGTCAAGAGGTTTCACAATTAGTCCGAGTTCATCGATTGTTAAACTCATATCGAGTCCCGTACCATTACGCTCATATCAAGCAAGACAGTCATATACAATGTGTTCCCCAATAAGTTTACGATAAATGTACAGTATGCAATATTCATATCGAGAGGTAAGCATCACACCAATATAGCAATTTCCCAATGAATCTTCCATAAGGGTATATGGTATACAAGAATACATCACCCAAGGTTCTTTGCGGACCCATAATAGTGAGTTGCCCTGCGAGGGTTCCAGATCGGTCATACAAATACTAACGATAGGCTCGCAGGTTTACTCAAACAAATATGTCAATTTTCTACCACAATTCACGCCTAGAGCTTATCAATGGGGTCTTTATTTCATCATGCGCCCAGAGTCATAGTCCCAACGGTTAACTTATCAAACCAATTTATCAATCATTCGAGCAAGGTACACCATGTATGTGCATATTCGTAATCCACTAACAAATTCCAATACTGTGTTTCACAAGTTCAAGGTACAATACAAATTAGTTCACCCGATACAATAATTAAGGTAACAAGTCATACGCCTATGCAATTCAATAACATCCTTACAAAGGTAGCAGATATGTACATAAGCAATCTTCATAATATCGTAATCGTTAACATGTGATTTTACGTTGTTGTACATATAGTTCGTGATCAACCGTAGATTTCAAGAGATTCATTATCCATGCCTATTCTTCACAAATTCTAATGGTATTACAGTATGGGAACATTTATATACAAAGCGTGAGTTCCAAAATCGCTTTTCATGTAGGCATTCGCCACAATTTATAGGTAGAAGTTCATCTTGACATGTCAATATGGGTTCTCAAAGTCCGTAGTCTCACCCACAAACAGCTATGACACCGGTAGAGTATCCTATTCATTCTCATGGAATTTACCTGCACTTCGATTCAAGCAACGCTATTTAACGTGATTCTAATCGACTTTCAAGGTCATTCTATAAAGGCATGAGACTCTATGGTTTAACATTCCACATATTTTATGGATCAACAACTTCCTCAATTTCCGGATATTCTCATAGTTCAATTTAACATACGCATGTATAATTCGAGTTCAAGGGTTCGCTCATTCAATAATGTCCGCTAATACGTAGCGCTCAAGACAAACCCCGGTCGCATAAATTTATCAAATCACAGTCAATCATACGGTATTCCCATATTCAACAGCTCAAAAGGCCACATTTGATAGCCACAATCATTGTTGCAATGCGATACAAGGACCTAACGCAACAAGTTCTCATTGCTCACAAGTCCTAGCAGCTCTCATAGTGTATAGTTCATAATTCCAAGAGCTCAAGTAGTTCACCAATATGTCCACAGCCTATACCAAATTACGAGTATACAAACCTCACACAATCGCTCGTAAGCAATTACATATAATCAAGGTAATACCCGTGTCACTATTTCAAGTTCCGTGCTTTCTATTTAAACTCATCAGGTAAGATTTAGGCGTGTTCTCCTATCCATGCCTAGACTAAGTTTTGATAGGCGGCAACGCCCAATAATATTTCCCACATATGGTACGGATAGGTATATCATTGTTCATATTGCTTCTTCAACCTTCATTGGTCAAAGCTATTCTGGATTTTCCATTCACGAGGTCATTCAATTACCGGTCATTTTCACTTTATGTTTCATTCTTTTCGGATTCAAATAACGATGTTGGTTTGGATATTTCAATAATGCTATGTTGTCTCGCATTAATACTCTATCCAGACATCTACACACTTTGACGGTTTTAAACGTCGATTCATCCAGACACATCTAGGTCACGCCCACCTTCGCTTCTTTTCTAGTCTTTGTAGCCCGTATTCATCAAAGGGTGCCTATCAACTAGAGCTAGGTAAATTTTACCTCATATTCGATCACAGTCGCATTACCTTACTCAAGTTGTTCAGACTCAGGTACTTTCCTATTTCAGATGTATTGGGGAAAACATTTCTTCGAAGAGAACTTCACAGATTTTCTCAGTTTCTAAACCCAAGTCTCAGTTTTCAGTGGTTCAGTACCTCCCAGAAATTCCGGTGGTTTCAGTTTATTCGGGTTTCAGATAGTGTCATCACCATATTCATTGGTTCAGACGTATATGCGCTTTTATTCTCTCAAATTTTCGATTAAGGCCTCAATCATTCATTCTAGCCTCTAAATCCTCAGTTAGAAGTTTCAAATTGCTCACAATCCTCACCCTTTCCCTTGTTTACACACAAACAGGGTGATTATCAATATAGGAAAGGTTCTTATAGATTTTGCATTTCATTTCATATCAGACGTGTGCATACTTTCGTTTCAGTTCAGGTACGGTCACATGACCCTTTACTTTCACACGTTCACTTTCTTATACATTTCCACAGTCAGTATTAACATTGACATTACATGTTATTCCATTTAACTTCTTTAAGTATGCATATAGGTTTCGTTTCAGTTCACATAGACAGTACGGTAATCATAAACATAAACAGTTGCATACTTAAACAGTTCATCACATTGGCATGTATTCAGTCATGTCATTGTCACACACACTTTTCATGCTCATGCAATGCCCTAATTTCTTTTCTAGGACATCCTATAGCTCATTTGGACACGTGTGTGCGGTATAACTCGTGATTAAGTATCGCTCTGATACCACTCTGTCACGACCCAAACCCGCCCCTATGGGTTTAGCATCAGAATCGCCAAGAATCCGAGATTACCAAGGCCCGCTAACAAGAGAACAAGAATACAGAGTACAGGGCATGGCGGAAGCCAATACAAGAAATAACAATGTCCAATGAGTCAGGATACAGATGCCAAAAAGATTTTTCATGCATTCATTCGTCTAATAGCTCATTTATACAATCGCCATAAACATTCAAGACAGGACCTAATCCCTATTAACATTACAAGAACTGCAAGACAAGAACGATCTATACAAGACAATGACAAATGGGTGAAGCTAAGACACTCGAAGCGCCTATACTGAACCTCGCAAGTGAGGCACATAGGCTGGCTTGACAAAAGGGGAGTAACCCTCACGCTTCTAGCCGCAGTCTGGTGCCTGGACACCTACATATATATATGAGCAGTGAGCTAAAGCCCAGTGAATAACATAATGTATAAAGAGGTTATGAACGAATGTCCTTACAAAGATATTGAAAACAATAAGCTTAATCAATTAACAGTTGTCCAAAGACAAGAAATAAATATATGGTACATCCATAAGCAAAACAAGATAAGAAACAAGAGGTCTAAAAGACCAATAACATGTTGATGGCCAATCAACCAAGAAATGAGTGGTTCCAACAAGGAACCGACAGAGATCTCAGAATAAAGATGTGGATTCAAGAGGTGGCTCCCACTGTAGCACTTAGTTCCGTGGAATCTAGAGGTGGCTCCCAGTGTAGCACTTTGCTCAGATCAAGAAACAACAAGAATAAGAATGCTAAGGATGCCACAAGCACCATTCAGAATATCGGACATACATTCATTCGCAACAAGATGTCAGAAAACGATTTAGTTCAAGAAACAAAGAAATGCCTGCTCAATAAGCCTGAAACAAAGCGAAAGCCTCAGCCAAGAAGGTAAACAATTTAATACATAAGCAGTTCAGAAGATAATCATTTTTGAACATATCTTTACACAGTTGTTACTCACAGAGTTCTGGGCTACAGTAAGCTAGAGCGTCTCCTCGGTAGGCCAACCCTACACAGTTAACAGATTGAACACACACTAAGCTACACAGTTGGGGAGGATAATAACTTAATCCCTAATTTGTCTTGGTGTGTTCCACAACTAAATCCTCATTAAGATGTCTTAAACTAGGCCTAAGAATGCCTAGGATGGGATGAGGATGCAAAGATGTACTTAGAAAACATTTTCAGAAATTTCGTAAAAGGGGTCCGCCGAGTGACAGTAAAAGGGTACCCGCTCGAGCGTGAGTTCTTCCGCTCGAGCGGTCTGCAAAATATACTGGATGCTCGAAAACCCAGGTCGAGCGCGAATATCTCCGCCGAAAGACAAGATAAAAATATGCAACAAATTGCTGGGAGCTTGATTTCTCCGCCGAAGCGCCAAGATTACTCCGCTGAAGCGACGATCAATCTGGAAATTCCAGATTTGAGTCCCAAGCTCAAAATCAAGTTTCAAAGCATCAAATTCGATCCCTTTGGGCTAATTTTCTGGAAAACACTTTAAAACTTAATGTATAACATGTTTCAAAGATCAATTTGAGAAATCAAAGCCCAAAGGTAGTTCCATTAAACACCATTTTGAGGAAAACTCCAAGAACAAGATGAACAATTTACATGCATGTAATCAACTGAGTTCAAGGCTTCAAATACTTGTTCAAATGAGTCATTTCTTCTTTAAACATGGTGAAATCATGGACTTTAGCTAGAACTTGGACATGCATGTGAAGATTTCCTTGAAATCAACTCAAAATTCAACAATGTAAACATGCATGAACTTAATCATCTTCAAAGCTTTAAATACAAGCTCAATAGAGCCAAATCTTTCAAAATATGAGGGATTCATGGACTTGCATATAAACATGAACATGCATGTAACAAATGTAACAATTAGCCATGAAAACATCTTTAAATTCCTCAATACAACCATGCATGCAAGAGGTGAGCTTCAATTTAACATTATAAGCCATATCTTGGCTTTAATCTTTAATAATCCTCTAAACCATGCAAGGAGTGATTCAATTCATAAACAAGAAGGTAATTACTCTACCTTAGATCCTCAATCACAAGACTAGAAGCTCAAATATGCAAATACACTTCAAATTCTTCAAGCAAATCAACAATTTGAATTTAAGGCTCTCACTTCCTCTCTCTCTAAGTTCGGCTAGGCAAAGAGAAAGGTCAACACATGTTTTGTTTTGAGTATAATAAAGCCTCAAGATGTGATATGGGATAAACCACTAAGTGGTAGAAAGGTAAATAAATCTAACTCTTGCCAACTAGCTTAATTTAATCTAATTTAATCATACCAAATCAATTTTCGATAAATATACCATAAAATCACATTAATTACGATGATCATAAATCACTAAACAATTTTCGCCGTCACGATAAGACCTTCAATTAGCCGTTTAAACATGTTACCATGAACAGATAATCGGACGGTCATACAGATAAACATGCAGATGAACAGTTACGGTCAATCGATTCAATTTCAAATTTCCGCTCCATTCGTAATTTAATTCATTCCGATTATCGCTATTATCAGCCCCGCTAATCGGAATCATGGTTAATTCAAGAATTACTTCAGAATCAAGATGAGGTTGTTACAATAAACCAAAATAAATATCTTGTTCATCCAAGATCATACAAACATATGGCCAACCGAACAAAAGGTCTATATACATAAGTGATCCAACGGATCCATCAAAATAACAAAAATAGGGTAAAATGAAAGAACAAAAACAAAGTCTCATATGTGAGACGTTCGGCCTAACTTCACAAAAACTTGGATTTCTCTCACATCTTTTGTCAAGACCCAAACTTGCCCCTAGAAGTTCGGGCATGACCCATTCAGACACAGACACATAACCTGATATACATAACATAAGGGGGCCTTATCGGAAGCTCAAACTAAATAAAGAATATTGAACCAAACAAGTTCCATTGAGCTGCTTCTAACATGCCAGGATCTCATATATCACATATATCATAATAGGTAGACAAAGTCCAAAAATATTCCTTAATAGTACATACACCCAAGTATATATACAAATCCAGCCCTACATCGGGCATTTACTGAAACTACAGAAGTTATATACATCCACTTTAGAGGGCACTCAAAAACAAGCCAATATCTTAACAAACACCAAAAAGAAAATAAATGGCCTCGTATAGTGCCTGGACACATGAAATTTGGCAAAAGAAACCGGGCGTCATGGGCTAAGACAGGCCACTTGGTTGGTTACCTACAGAAACAGACATAGCAGAGAGTGAGCCAGGCTCGGTGAATAGTAATACCTAATTAAAACAATACTTGATTTAAGATAGGAAACATCGAAACATGAAAGGATCCACACATAGTTGGTCTGCATCTGTATTAGTTTTATAACAATCTTGGTCATACTTAGATCATGGTAGCTTGCAAAACGATATCTTGAAACATCGTGGCTATAAGCCCTTGAACATAGTGGTACAAGGCCCTTAAACATGGTGACATAAAGCCCTTGAACATAGTGGCACAAGGCCCTTACATAACTTGGCATTAAGCTTGGAATAAGTTGGCATAAAGCCCTTGAATAAGTTGGCATAAAGCCCTTGAAGCATGCTTATATGAACTCAAGAGGTGTCTCACACGGACTCTAGAGGTGACTCACATCGTAGCACTTAGTTTCGTGTAGCACTTTGTTTCATATCATAGTAACAGAGTAACTTGGTTTCAGAGTCTTATTCACCGAACATTTTTCATCTTTTCCATCCCTTTCTTTACATATGTTGAAACATAACTTAGTTGCATTTTATGTATGAACATAATACTTATGACAATCATAAGTTACATCTGTATATATTGGTACTACTACTCACAGTGTTGAGATGACGTGTTACTTCCTTCCGGAGTATGTCCTGCACACATTCAAAACTTATACATTAGTTCATGTTTCCTCCTCAATTTATCTTTTGTTTCACTTCACTTCGAAGGAGCGTATCAATATCAAAACAACCTCAAATACATATTTCGACAATATTAGAGGATTCTATACGCAAAACGGAGACGCAGTAACATGCGATGAGCCTCGTGACGCTACGCAGTAAGTTATTCAAGACGCGTGCCCCGAGGTCCCGCGACGCGTTTTTAAGCGTAACCAAACCACAATTTTTCAAAGATTTACACGCGGCGGTGACTCCAGACGCAGCTATTGTCCAGTTTGGGTCCAAAAATTACAACCAAAACTCAACTTTTGGGGAATGTTTTCAAAGCTCAAAGATGGATCTTTTTAATGTTAAATCATGGTTCAAAACATGTAATTCAAGGTGTCACATACATAATCTAATTTACATTAATCCATGAACACAATTCAATTGATCAACTAAGAATTGAAACTCATAAACTTAACATTCTTAACTTCATCTTCATCTATCATTACATAAGGGCACAAAATCATGATCATATCCCTTACATATAACATAAAATAGAGATACAAAAGCATAATCATTAGGATGAATACCAATTTGACAAGGAAGGAGACTCATAGGTGATTGGTAGCATACCAAAACTTCAACATACTCATCTAAGATTCTCATTCCACTCTAGATCATGCCATAATATGCTATAATAAGAACTTTTTATTTCAAATTGAGAAAGAGGATTGAATTAGGGAATTCCATCTTACCTAGGCTTCAATTCCTCCCTACTCTCCCTTGCTCTTAGCCTCTCTTCCCTTTACTTTTCCCAGGAAAGTTTTGAACTAAGTCTAAGGCTTAAGATTCAAGAACACACACACACACATATAGATATATATATATATACATTAGAGCTAATAAGACAAAAATCAATCGTTTAAGCATCCCAAATTGAAATTTCACAAAAACGCTTAATATTACCTAAAAATTATGCTGATCACATATATGAACTCAATTTCGGATAATTAAGCCACTAAGGCTTCCAATTCCTGATTTAAACATTCTCACATGACAGATATTTGTCTTGTTAAACAGATAGACTTCTGTAAGCGTGCCTTAAACATAGAGTTTACTTACTTAACTTTTAATTTCTCATGGGATTTCACAGTAAGCATTCAAAATCACAAAATAGAATCCGAAAATATAATAGAGAACATGTACGAGGGTCGGGTTATTACATCTTTCACTGAGGCTGGGTTTGGACGTCTCTTTGTTCACTTACATACATATAAATAAGGGTGACCGAAAGCCCAGTAAATAATACCAAAGTAAAGAGGTTATACGAATAAGATTCTCTAATAGGTGATATCCTTGTCAAAAACATCAAACGGTCTTAGGCCCATTCATATTTTTATCAAATATATTAAACGGCCTCAGGCCTAAACATATCAAACGGCCTTAAGCCCAATTCATTCTTATCAAACGGCCTCGGGCCCGATTCATTCTTAACAAATGGCCTCGGGCCCAATTCATTCTTAATAGACGGCCTCGAGTCCAATTCATTATTAACAAACAGCCTCGGGCCCAATTCATTATTAACAAATGGCCTTAGACCTAATTCATTTATATCAAATGGCCTTAAGCCCAATCATTGTATCAAACGGTCTCTGGCCCATTATTTTCACATTCATATTGGTGTGCATTTTATACTTGGATTCATAATTATATTCATACTCAAACGGCCTTGGGCCCAATACATTTGTATTCAAATCAACAAATCCATGAAGTTTATACAGAAGTAGCATTTGGAAAAATAGCATACTTGAAAGTATCTTTACTAAGATATTACTCACAGTGTTCCGCCGATGGATTTACCCTCGTGCTTGACCCTACACATTTCATAACACATTGGGTCACAAACAATTCAATCCATTCTTAACTTATTTATTTCTCTTAGGCCTTTTTCTTATCCCTTTAGTTCATTTATAATGCTCAATACATCCCTAAAAGTGCTTAGAAATGAAAGAGAACGGAAAATGGAACATAAAACAATTTTTCAAAATTTCTTGAAACAGGGATTTCCGCTTAAACGTAGCTTTGGTCGCTTGAGTGTAGCTTTGGTCGCTCGAACGGTCTGCAAATTTTGTAAAAGTACTAGTTACATGAATTTTAAGCTTAAGCGAGACTTCTGCCGCTCAAATGAGTAGCCTTACAAAACACAGTTCACTCGAGCGCAAGGTTTGCCGCTCGAGCCACAATGCAAATCTCTATAAAACTTCTAAGAGCTTAATTTTCACGCTCGAGCGAGACTTTCTTCCCTCGAGCGGACAGTTCGAATTCTGAAATTTTCAGAATTCTGTTTGAGCTCCAAAGACACATTCAAAGGTTCAATTTCATGCTAAACTCACTCAATTTATGCAAGAATACTCCCAAATTCATATACTTGAAGATAACTTCATCCATAATTCAAAATTCCATGAATTTAACAAATTTCAAACCATAAACTACATTTATATACATTCTATGTTTTGTATCTTGCACGGACAAACTTCAAGGCTTGAAATTAAGCTTCAATACATGAAAATTCTTACATGCATGTGCCACACAACCCTTAATACAACATGATCAACATGTTTCACAATCAAATATGCAAAATTATGGCCAATTCTTACATGCATGTATCTAATGATCTCAAATTTATTAAACTTAGCTCAAGTCATGTATTTAGCTCCATATATACATTGAATTCACATTTTTGTGAACTTAGACTCATAAATTAGAGTTTAATTGCTCACTTAAAAGCTTCAATCTTCTCAATTGGACTAGTCTTTGAGCCTAACTCTTCAAATCTTCAAGGTTTGAGCTCAAATCTCTATTTGTGTGGCCTTTCTCTCTAGAATCGTCTCTCTCTCCCTCTACACACTTTTTGGCTGATTTTCTTAAGTTCATAACATGAGCTTAAGCCCATTTTAACGCACATATATATAATGGCTAATTAAATCACTAATCAAGGCTTGGTATTAACTATGATGAATATAATTAAATTAATCTAATTATTTTGATTCGAATCAATATTTAATCAAATTTCACCATATGCTCTAAAAATCACGCTAATCACAATGGTACCGACAATTTCAATTTATGTCGCCTCTACGGTCGTCAATTCAATCTTATAGCAGAAAATTAGTCAAATTTTCCTACGGTGAACAGATATAGATTTAAAAACATAATTAATCATAATTATCACCCAAAATCATATTAAGCGCATAATTACAATCATAATTAAAATTAATTAACATAACACAAAGCAGGGTTATCACAATCTTCCCCCCTTTAGGAAGTTTGATCCTCCAAACTTATTTACCTCCGTCCAGAAACCAATGTGGATAACGCAGCCTCATTTCGTCCTCATTTTCCCATATAGCGTCCTTCCCATAATGTTCTTTTTATTCTACCTTCACTATTGGGATTGTCACAATCCAAACCCGCCCCCTATAGGTTTAACGTCGTAACCGGCCAATAATCCTTGGATTACCAAAGGTCTCTGAATAGATTATGACATAATAAGGGGCTGCGGGAGCAAATATATAAAAACATTCATAGTCTATTGAGCTGTGCTGACATACATAGGACAGAATTTCAAAACTTTTATATACATGCATGTGACGTCATAATACAGTAGTCTTACATCATCCGTTGATACAGATAAAACAAAAATGGGACTTAATCTAAAGTACAAATAAACAAAAAACTTGTTCATATACCAAAAGAAACCAAGTCTTATACATTCACAAAACATGACCACAAGACTTTCGAAACCTCTTCGGGAGGCACAAGGGTTGGCTGACAAAATAAGCTTCAGGCGATTAACCATAAGCCTAGTCACGCGCCTAATCACCTACATACATAAAATAACTAGTGAACGGAAGCCCAGTGAATAATAGCATAGTAAAGGGTTTTAATTGAATGATGTCCCATATCAAATTCGGAAATCATATTTCATATTAGAAACAAATTTATATTCTTATTCTTTTTCAACTTATATACAGAAATCAGAGTTCATACTTAATATGTGGTACATCCATTAGCGTTAACAGAATAGATACAGATCAAACATAGACAGATGCAAAACAGATAGTGGTTACGTATAACCAATTCCATAAAGGAACCTCCGGATCCGGGTAATAGATAATAGATATGTAGAGCTCCATGATGGAGCCTCCGGTACAGGTAACAGATTGCAGACATATTAAGTTCCATAATGGAACCTCCAATACTGGGTAACAACTAATAGATATCACATGATACTAAGAATGCCATGAATACATGTCAGAAAATTGGATAATCATTCATTGTACAGAACATAACATTTCAGAAAACAGATCTTATTTCATCATACAGAAAATAAATAAAGTTAAATATAGCTTTGCTAAGTTATTACTCACAAATGGCTCTGAAAGCAGACAGATAGAGTAGACAAATCAGATAACTTACGGCGTGTGACCTACACAAACATAATAGATACATAGATTGATATACACACTCGAATAGTACTTAACTTATTGCATTTCGCTCTTAGTGTGTTTCTACATCTTATTTTCATTATTGTATCTAATTCGTGGCCTAGGAATGCCTAGCATGCAATGAGGATGCCAAAATGTGTTTCAAAACACTTAATCAAACATGCTGAAAACAGGGGCCTTGCTCGAGCGGAGGGTCAAAAATGTAAGAGGTCGCTTGAGTGTAACTTCCTTTGCTTGAGCGGTCTGTAAACTCTGCAAAAGTATTGGTTGCTTGATTTTTCTGCTCGACAGCTGCTCGAGCATGAGACTGAGGTCTTCACTCGAGTGTAACTCTTGTCGCTCGAGCAATCTGCCAAACATGTGAACTTTTGGGAGCATACATTTTATGCTCGAGCCAACTTTTGGTTGCTCGATTCGGAGTGCCAAAGAAAGAGTGGTTGCTCGAGCGCAAGTTCTGTCGCCCGAGCGGAGAGCAGAATTCTAGAATTTTCAGATTGTACTCCTAAGTTCAAAACTCGAATTCAAAGCTTTAGCATACAACCTTTGGGGCCTAAAACTTGAGAAAACATGTCTAAACTTGTAAAACATCATGAATTCAAAATTATTGCACAAAATCAAGCCCCAAAAGCTTGCCAATTGTGCAAAACAAAACTCAATTCTTTGAAAACATAATATGCATGCTTTATCTTGACTTCAAAGCTTCCAAACATGATCAATTGATATGAAATGGTATTAAACAAGATGAATTCTCAAAATAAAGGTAAGATGGATACATGCATAAGAGAATTCTTTGAAATCCAACTCAAATTATGCTCAAATGGACATGCATGCATGGTATGATCTATGTTTCTTCATTCAACTCACTTCTCATAATAAACCATTCAATTCTCTTGAATTCACGAATTCACCAGCTCAAGAACAAGACCAAAGGCTTGAATTCTTACCTTAGCTTCTCAATTGTGCTCTAGATGGTTAATTGTTTGAGTTTCCAAGCCAAAAGCTTCAAAGTCTTCTACCTTCTACAATCGTTGTGCTTGAATTCAATTTTCCTTATTCTCTCTCTCTCTCTCTCCCACGTTTTGAGCTCAAGGATGAGGAAATGGGGTGTAACTAAAGGTTTAAGTCCACATTATGCCTTATATAGGCTTGATTAGTAATATCTAATTAAGCTTGGCTTAAGGCTAATTAAGTGATATTATTTAATTCTAATTATTTGGTTCCGAATCGAATTTAAATTGGACCTACCATAAATTCCTAAAAATTCCAAATAACACATATACCAAGTCAATTTTGTGATTAGATGCCAATAAGGCCTTCAATTTGCAAAACAAAATAGAAACACAAACAGATATACTTACAACAAACAGATACAAACACAAATAATGCATCACACATGCAATTAATTCAGAGTTTCATCTTAATTACACATTAAGCATTCTTAATCATGGTTTAGTGGCTAATCATAGTTCAAGGTTGTTACAGGGATAGACTTGTTTCTCAATTGCTTCATCTGCCGGTCAATGATCCGTTCTGGTCATTCTTCATATTCCATATTCTCATCAAGCGCTATTTGATAGTAGTCAATCACATGAAATGGATCTCGGAGATAGCCCCTTAATATTGATATATGAAACACATTGTGCATTTGTTCGAATCCCGGTGACAAGGCAACCCTACAAGCAACTGGACTAAGTCTTTTCAGAATTTGAAACGACCCAATATAATGGGGTGACAATTTATCCTTCTTACCAAATCTCAACTGGCCCTTCATTGGAATCACACGAATAAATATATGATCGCCAACCTCATACTCAAGAGGCCTTCATAGAACATCCGCATAATTCTTTTGCCGACTCTATGCTGCCTTGAGTCTTTATTGAATGATTTTAACTTTCTCAGAAATGTCTTGCACAATTTTGGGTCCAAGTAGAGCCCTATCCTCGACTTCTGTCCAACACATTAGTGATCTACACTTTCTGTTTTAGAAAGCTTTGTATGGTGCCATACCGATGCTGGAGTGGTAACTGTTATTGTATACAAATTTTTCTAGTGGCAAATAATCCTCCAAACTCCCTTGAAAATCTAAGGCACACATCCTGAGCATGTCCTTCAAAGTCTGTATGGTCCGTTCTGATTGCCCATCTGTTTGTGGATGGAACGCGGTACTAAATCTCAATTCTGTTCCCATTACTCTTTGCAGGCTTTTCCACAATCTAGATACAAATTTCGGATCTCTATCTGATATAATAGATACTGGAACTCTGTGTAAACGAACAATCTCATCAACATATATAGTAGCTAATCTATAAACATCAAAAGTAGTCTTTACAGGCAAAAAATGTGCAGATTTTGTCAGTCTATCGACTATAACCCAAATACAATCCATACCTCTAGGAGTTTGAGGTAGGCCAACAATGAAGTCCATGGTCACATGTTCCTACTTCCATTCCGGAATAGGGAGAGGTTGAAGTAGACGGCATGGTTTTTGATGCTTAGCTTTAACTTGCTAACACTGAAGGCACTTAGACACATATTCTGCAATTTCCTTCTTCATTTTGGGCCACCAATAGCTTTGCTTTAAGTCCCGATGTATTTTGTTGTTACCTGGATGCATAGTAAACATCTACTTGTGAGCTTTATCTAGGATTCTCTTCTTTAGTTTAGGAATGTTTAGGATACACATTCGGTTTTGAAATCTTAACACTTCATTATCAATGCTGAATTTTGGTTTCGAATTTGCTTCAAACTCATCAATTATTTTCTTGAGGAATTCATCCTATTTTTGCCTTTGCTTGACTTGATTAACTATTGCTGGCTCAACTAAAATGGTGGCTATCAACCCAGTTTGTTTATGTAACACAACTTCAATCTCGATTTTCTCAAAATCTTGCAAGATTTATTTATGTTCAGTGAGTAGACAAGCTAAGTTCCCCGTTGATTTTCTGCTTAATGCATCGGCAATTGTATTGGCCTTTCCCGGGTGGTATTGAATCTGAAGGTCATAATCCTTTATCAACTCAAGCCATCTTCTCTGCAGCATATTTAGTTCTTTTTGAGTAAAGAAATACGTTAGACTTTTGTGGTCGGTGTAAACTTCATATCTTGCCCCATACAAGTAATGCCGTCAAATTTTTAAAGCAAACACAACTGCGACCAATTCCAAGTCGTGTGTTAAGTAATTCTTTTCATGTGGCCTCAACTGTCGGGAGGCATAGGCAATCACCCTTCCGTTCTGCATTAATACACAATCCATACCTTTATAAGAAGCATCACTATATATCACAAAGTTTTCCATACCTGAGGGCAATGTCAAAATTGGAGCAGTAGTTAGCCTTGTCTTCAATTCTTAAGAAGCAGACTCCCTTTCATAAGTCCATTCAAACGGTTATCCTTTACATGTGAGTTGAGTAAGAAGTACGGCTATTTTCAAAAAATCTTTCGCAAACCGGCTGTGGTACCTGGCTAAACCCATAAAACTGCGGACTTATGTTACATTTGTTGGAGTACGCCAGTTCACAATTCCCTCTATCTTCTACGTGTCTACTAAAATCCCCTCTTTGTTGATAACATGCCCTAAAAAAACGATTTCACCCAGTCAAAATTCACACTTCTTTAGTTTAGAAAATAATTTATTTTCTCTAAGTGTTCACAAGACAATTCTCAAACGTTGTTCAAGTTCAAGTCTACTTTTTGAATATATCAAAATATCATCAATAAAAACCACAACAAAATCATCAAGGTACGTCTTGAAAATTCGATTCATCAGATCCATAAATGCTGCAGGGGCATTAGTCACTCCAAATGGCATAACAAGAAATTCATAGTGACCACACCTTGTTTGGAATGCAGTTTTCTCAAAATCTTTTGCTTTTACCTTCAATTGGTGGTACCCAGATCTCAAATCAATTTTGGAAAATACTTGTGATCCCTGCAACTGATCAAACAAGTCGTCAATATGGGGTAAAGGGTATTTATTCTTTATTATTACCTTGTTCAGTTCACAATAGTCAATACACAGGCGTAAGGTTCCATCTTTCTTTTTCACAAACAATACTGGTGCATCCCATGGTGAAGTACTTGGTCGAATAAACCCTTTGTCAAGTAAGTCTTGCAATTGTTCTTTCAATTCTTTCATTTCAGAAGTAGACATCCTGCAGGGGGTTTTCGAGATAGGCTGAGTGCCTGGCATAACATCAATAGTAAACTCTGTCTCTTGGTCAACCAATTCTCTTGGTAATTCATCTGGGAATACATCTGGAAACTCTCTAACAATAGGGATACTGTTCAATTCAACATTCATAGATTGTTCAGACAATACACTACACAAGTAACCCCAATAACCTTTCCTAATCAATTTACATGCTTTAATTGCAGATATCAAATAAGGTGGAAGCACTACCCCATTACCCACAAACACAATTTTTTCCTGCTCTGGTGGTCTAAATACAACTTATTTCGTTACACAATCGATGGTGACACAGTATTTAGATAACCAGTCCATATCTAGAATTATATCAAAATATCTAAAGTCCAAGGATAACAAATCTACATACAATGTAGCACTCCCAATTCACATATCACAAAATCAACAAATAGATGTACACAACACAGATTCCTCGGATGGAGTAGATATACATAACAAATATGGCAATGATTCTAGAGGTCTACTCAATCTAGATGCAAATGCATAAGTTACAAAGCAGTGTGTTGATCCAAAGTCAATTAATACAAAAGCATCCTGATTACATATAGAGATAGTATCTGAGACGACGGCTTCTGCGTTCCGTGTATTGCTCGGAACGAGTGCAAAGACTCTCTCCTGCCTTACGGTGTCTCTGGTAGTAGTAGGCCCCGTAGTGCTTCCCAGTTTTGGGATCGATCCAGTTGAGTTAGCAGCTAACTTCCCATTGTTTTGATTACAATCCTTGGCCATATGCCCTGTTTTACCACATTTAAAGCAGGCCCTTGAAACATGGTAGCAAACCCCATGATGTCTTTTACCACATTGGTTGCACATTGGAGACGTATCTCTAGAAGAAGTTGAAGTACTTGAGGAACCCGTATTCTGTCTCTTTGAAAGCCTTTTCTTTGAAAAGAAACCTTGCCTTTTACTTTTCTAGTCAGTTAACGGTTTACTCTTCCTGGCTATGTTAGCTTCTGATATGATAGCTTGATCTAGCACATCAATATAGGTTTCTAGCTTTAGTACATTCACTTTCTCTAAGATATCATCTCAAAGACCACCCTCAAACTTTCTCGCTTTCTTGTAGTCAATGTCGACCATGTACGGTGCAAATCTAGCCAATTCAGTAAACTTGGCCTTGTACTCAGCTATTGTCATGCTGTCTTGCTTAAGTTCCATGAATTCTGATGTTTTTCTATCACGGACACATTGTGGAAAATATTTTTCGTATAAAATTTCCAAGAACCGTGCCCAACCAATATCTTTATTGCTTTCACGCATCAACATCCACCTTCTTGCTTCATCTTCCAATGTAAAGGTAATTAGTAATACCTTCTGTGTTTCAAGACACAGAAACACCTCAAATAGTTTTTCTATGCCAAGGGCCCACGTTTCAGCCTTTAATGGATCTGTTCCCCTATGAAATTGTGGTGGTTTCATCTTCTTAAACTCTTTTGTGAAAGCTATGGTTTGGTCATCATTTTGTAAGTCATGTACAGGCTATACCAGAGGTGGAGATGGAGGGTGTGGTTATTGCTACTGTTGATGCCACTGTTGTTATTGCCTCCACTGTTGTTGTTGCCTCAACTTTTCTGCCATGTCCTGTATTAATCTTTTCATCCTATCCATTCTAGCAGTAAAGGACTTCTCTAATTCATCAGCTCTCGCTCTCACCATTATCTAATTAAACTTGCATTATTCTTTATACAAAATGTACACAAGTATGCATATACAAAAGAGTATACAGATTCAAGGAAATCACAATGCATATAGCATACAGTCATTCGTTTCAAAATATTTAAGCATCTTCTTAATGCCTTCAAGTTCATACTTATCACATGAATGCATCCTAAATCTTTTCTAGACACTTACTACTTATTTGGACAAATATGTGAGTTATTAACTCATATTCTGATACCACTCTGTCATAACCCAAACTCGCCTCGATAGGTTAAGGTCATAACCGGCCAGTAATCATAAGATTACCTACGGCCTTAGAGAAAACCAAACATACATTATAATAGTAAAGGGGGCCAAATGGACGCAATCTTAAAAATTTTTGTCCATTGAGCTGTGCTTACATAGCATACCAAAACATTTTCCACATATGTAATAATAACTCACACCATAAACCAAAATAAACATCTTGTTCATCCAGGATCATACAAACATATGGCCTCTATCATAACCCGAACCCACTTAGGTAGATTAAGGTCATAACCGGCCAGTAATTATAAGATTACCTACGGTCTTAGACTGTAACAACCCCAACCCATGATTAGCGCTAATTCATGCTTAAGTATGCCTAACAAGTAATTAAGAAGAAATCCTGAGTTAATTACATGTGCATTGCATTATTTTGTGTTTATATCTGTTTAACGTAGAAAGATTTATTCATGTTTTTATTCTATTTGCGAATTAAAGGCCTTATCGGCATCCGATTCAAAAATTGACTTGATTTATGTGCTATTTGGAATTTTTAGAACATTATGGTAGGTTTAATCAAAATTTGATTTAGAACGATTAAATTAATGCCCACTTAATTAGTCTTAATTAATTATCAGTAAGTGAGCCTATATAAGGCTTCTTATATGCCTTCACCATTTCTTTTCTTCATTTCAATACGTTTGAGCTCACACACACACAAGCAAAAAAAAACGTAGGAGAGAGAGAGTGAGATAGAAGAAAATTGGGATCAAAAGTTGGGATATGGGAGAATTGCTAGGAATTATTGGAGATTTGCAAAGAATTTGGGAATTGAAGCTTCCTCACTTGTGCAACTTAGACTCTAGGTAAGAGTTTGTCTTTGGCCTTGTAATGTAGTTGAATAATGTATGAAAACAAGTGACTTAGATGAATTCATGTAAGGATTGAGCTAGAATTGAAGACACATAAAGCATTCCATACATGCATGCATATTTGTAGCATTTTGAAGTTGTTTTCAAAGATTTTCCCCATACATGTTGTAATTCTAGCACAAGTTGAAGAATTCATAACATTTCTGATCAATGGATCACATTTGATCATGTTTTAGAAGCCATGAACTCAAGTGAACCCATGCATGTCATGTTCATACCATGTTTTTACATTTCAAGTTGGATTGTTGCATGTTTGACATACTTTTGGGCCTTGATTTCATGAAATGATCTTCAAACCATGATATTTTACAAGTTCCTAGATGTTCTTCATAATTTTGGCCCAAGAAGATGAGTTTTGGGGTATAGAATTTGAGCTTGGAGCTGGGGAGTGCAACCTGGAAATTCCAGATTTTGCACTTCCGCTCGAGTGTCGGATTCTACGCTCGAGCGATGACCTTGTAATCTTGCACTTCCGCTCAAGCGACCAGAAGTCCGTTCGAGTGTGAAATGTATGCTCCCAGAAGTTCATGTGTTTTTGCAGATCGCTCGAGCGACGAAAGTCATGCTCGAGTGAAGGTCTAAGTCTCACGTTTAAGTGGGGATCGAGCGTCCGTCAAGTGAGAAAATCAAGCAACCAGTACTTTTTTAAAGTTTGCAAACCGCTCGAGTGAAGGAAGTTACGCTCTAGTAGACCCTCACATCTTGCATGTCCGCTTGAGCGAGGAAAGCTACGCTCGAGCGTGGGCCGTGTTTTCAGTAAGTTTTGGAAAATGTTTTCAAATACATTTTAGCATCCTCATTCCATCCTAAACATTCCTAGGCCAAGGTTAAAACACTATAATGAGGATACGGGCTAGAAACACACTAAGGACAAATGAAATAAGTTATGTATAATCCGAGCGTGTGTTTCAATATATGTATCTATCATGTTATGTAGGTCATGTGCCTCAAGTTAAGTGAATTGCCTACTCTACTCGTCTATTTGAAGCCACCGGTTATCTGTGAGTAATGACTTAGTAAAGCTATGTTCAAGTTAAATTATTTTCTGTATATGGAATAAGATTTTTCCTATGAATGCTATGTTTATGCACTATAAATGATTGTTCATCTCTGATCTATATATATATATATATATATGACATTAATGCTATGATTCAAGTATGCTATCTGTACTCGAACCGGAGGTTTCTTAATGGAACTGGCACGTTATTTGTACCCGGGTGGAGGTTCCTTTATGGAACTGGCAAGTTATCTGTACCTGGCCGGAGGTTCCTCTATGGAACTGACAAGTATGATTTACGATGTTCTGTATATGATCTATTAGCGTTAATTGATGAACTATGAATGACCAAGCATGGTTCCTGAATTATATATATATACATTGAATGAGGTCACGAATATGAATCGGTTTTACGCACGGACTTAATTACGGGACATCATTCATTTAACCCTTTACTCTGTTATTATTCACTGGGCTCCCACTCACTATTTATTTTATATATGTAGGTGATCAGGCACGTGACCAGGCTCAGAGTTAAGGACCTGGCGACTCAGTTTTTGGTTAGCCAGCCTTTGTGCCTCCCGAGGAGGTTCCCAATCAAGTCATGTTTAGAGGCTGTGTTTTGTAGATGTAAAAGACTTAATTTCTTTTGACTTACAAAAAGGTTTTTCTATTGTATGTACATGAAGTGGCATATAAATACTGTATTTTAGTTTTAAGATTTAAAATTATCTGTCCCATGTACATTTTCACAGCTCAATGGACAATGTATATTTTATATATTTGTTTCTACATCCCCTAACTATATGTTATCCTGTTAAGAGGCCTTTGGTAATCCAATGATTATTGGCCAGTTACGACGCTAAACCTATAGGGCAAGTTTGGGTCATGACATAAACAAAACCAAACATACATTATAATAGTAAACGGGGCTAAACAAAAACAGTCTTAAAATTTTTTTTGTCCATTGAGCTATGCTTACATAGCATACTGAAACATTTTCCACATATGTAATAATAACTCACACCATAAACCAAAATAAACATCTTGTTCATCCAGGATCATACAAACATATGGCTAGCCAAACAAAAGGTCTATATACATAGGTGATCCAACGTATCCATCAAAATAGCAAAAATGGGGTAAAACAAAAGAACAAAAACAAAGTCTCGTGCATGAGACATTTGGGCTGACTTCACAAAAACTTAGATTTCTCTAACATCCTTCACTGAGGTTGGGTTTGGACGTCTTTTTGCTCACCTACGTACCTATAAATAAGGGTAAGCGAAAGCCCAATGAATAATACCAAAGTAAAGAGGTTATACGAATGAAATTCTCTAATAAGTGATATCCTTGTCAAACACATCAAACGACCTTAGGCCCATTCATATTTCTATCAAATATATCAAACGGCCTCAGGCCCAAACATATCAAATGGCCTCAAGCCCAATTCATTCTTATCAAACGGCCTCGGGCCCAATTCATTATTAACAGACGGCCTCAAGCCTAATTCATTGTTAACAAACGGCCTCGGGCCTAATTTATTCATATCAAACGGCCTCGAGCCCAATCATCGTATCAAACGGCCTCTGGCCCATTATTTTCACATTCATATTTGTGCGCATTTCATACTTGGTTTCATAATCATAT